>NC_051167.1:170030878-170233378 GCF_013339725.1 Rhipicephalus microplus
CCCTGCCTGATTGCAGTGCTACACCTTTTGGTGTTAGGCATTCTTGTTTTAGTCGTTCTGATGTTGGTAACCTTACGAGTTTCAATATGTAACTTTACCAACACGCTATGACCTAGAGTGGAGTCAATGATAGCCCCCACGCCCCTTCCTTTCTGAACTGTTGCACGTCCGTACAAAAGCATACGTCAAATGCTTGGCAATGCATGGTTCACGCAATTATTGACAGTCCAAAGCCTACAACGGTGGCCTTCGTTGACAAGGCTCATATACCAACTCTACCTTGTATCATTCCGAGGTTCAGAAAAATGCCATCACCCTGAAAGACGGTTGAAAGATTCTCTGCTCGCGTGTTTCGATATCTCGAGCTCAGCCGTGGGAGCGTAGGTACTCTGGCTGACTGGAGCAGTCGATAGAAGCCTCGCACGCGAGATATATGAAGCGCACGCGACGTCTGCGATTTATGGACCGGCTGGAAATGCACCCGTCGCCCGGGAAGTGTCAAAATGCGCCTACGTTTTCACTCTTATCTCACCAAAAGAAAAAGAAAACGATTGGCCCGACTACTCTGATAAGCGCCTTCTCTTTCGTTACTTTTTCTTGTGGCAATTTCGGTTTGGGACTTTGTTTTTCTGTGGTGCTGTGTACCGAAGTGCTGCTTCTTCAAAAAGAAATGCCGAAGAGTTTTGAAAGAATCTACTTACCCTGCGTTTCCTGGATGAAACGCGTAGGATAAGGCTGAGATTCATAATTACAGAAGGATGTGCTGGTTTGTAGCGATTCGTGTTAACAGGCGGTAGTCTTGCAAGCACGAAACGCGTTTGTGTTGTCGCGGCATCTTCCTCGTGTTCCTGTCCGTACGTACGCATCGCCAATAGCGACAACTGGCCAGAAAGTGTCAGTAGATCTCGGTTGAAGTGAAACAATGGTCAAATATAGTGACAGATTTGAGCGACCGTTTTAAGTTGTAAGTACGATTTATAGCTTTATAATATGTCTGAAATTAACAAAAAGTCGCATGTCAAGCAGCCCAGCGAAAGAACCTTGAAGTTGCACTATGGAGTCGATGACTCCTCTTGGCGCAGTCAAGTAGTCTTTTAAGAGCTGTAGAGTGTGTCATAATTAGGTAGTTTTTAAAATTAAAGGTTTGTACATTATGCATCCCCGCTCTGCTCTGTGCCACTCACGAGGTAAACAGAGCGGCACGCTGAGAAAGGGCACCATGTCATGCCACTGCGCACGCGCAGCGAACCACCACGCTCTCACGCTCACCTTTGGGGCAGGTGTTGTGACGCGCGCATACGACTTCATATTCTCCGCAAATAAGGAAAAATTCTGATTACGTACGTTCCGCAGTGTTTTGAACGTTATATATCATTCGGGGATAAGACACTCCGACTGGTAAGCGCTGCGTTGCGCTCGAGGAGTTCCGTTGAGCTAGAGAAAATAGGTACCACAAAAAGTGGTGCTTGGTCCTTGTAACATGAGACCATGATGTTTTACTTGCACACTTCTTTTAATCACTCTCTGTTGAAAATTAGCCCTGTGAGCATAAGCAATCGTTCGGGGCGTTCATATGAACTGATGGTATGTGGGGTTTAACGTCCCAAAACCACCATGTGATTATGAGAGACGCCGTAGTGGAGGGCTCCGGAAATTTCGACCACCTGGGGCTCATTAACGTGCACCCAAATCTGAGCACGCGGGGCTACAACATTTCCGCCTCCATCGGAAATGCAGCCGCCGCAGCCGAACTGCATGAAGTGCATGCAACCCAAATTGTGTATATTTTAGAATACCCGGGTGTAATAATAGCACAAGGAATTCAACGCGGCTTGTTTGTTTTTGTATTTTATCGACTAAGAAGCTTTTCTTTTATGTAAAATTCGTATGACATCACTGGTGGATTTAAGCCGGAAGAGGTTGTTTTGCAAATATGTCATGGGTAACCCGTCTGCCACATTGCGGAATCCCACAGGCTCATCCATTCAAATCGGCACCGGAGCTCACAACGAGCCGTGAAACACAGTTGCCTCTTCGTTCAATAAATAGAAAATGTGTTTGCGTGTGAGAAACAATGCATAATCTTCAAAAAAAAAACATCGTCCTTGAATATGAATGCAACGTGAGGAACGCACGTTTAGACTGTATATTTAAGATATAGCGTTTTTCATCGCCTGGAAAAAAAATGAAAAGAATTATCTACTTCTACTTTATGCTTACTGAATTATGTATATACCCTGTGGGTGGGCTAAAATCGAAGGACGAATGCTGTCATTAAACAATGTTTAGAAGATGAGGCCCCATAATCACGTCGGGCGCTTACAGGATTTGTTGGCCTGTTCTATATACGCTTTTGTGCCAATGTTTCTCCACTCAGATATTCACCGGTCACGTTTATCGAACAAATTCAAGCGAAACTCTACCTATCAGATTACGCGCGTCTTCCAATTGCGAAAGTCGTGATCTCAGGCGGAAAAATCCAGAAGCCGAGAAGAGGTCGTTACGTGTATACGAGCGATGAGTGATTATCTCGAGATAGCAAATGTACCGATGAGCTTTCATAAACCAGAAGCACTGACCTGTGTACACTCAGCAATTTATCACGAAAGATAAAGATCACAACTTAATTGGGCAAAACAGGCAGTGCGTAAACGCGCGCGAATGCAAGGTGGGCTGACGGTGAGTGGGACAACGCGTGTGCCTATAAAGATGGGTTCCAATAAGGGGAGAATGTTACACCCCGCGAAATTCGCCTTTCCTCGCGTGCATGCATGATACGTTAGGTGCTGCGTGGGCAGAAGACACAGCGGCTATTGTTGCTCGTAAAAGGCGTAATCATCCGCATTAAACAATGCTCGACAGAAATCTGCAAGGCTTGTCTGCCTTTACGCAGGCAAGAGTCGCCCCCCCCCCCCCCCCCCCAAACCTAAGTCATCTCCCCACTCTGATAAATGTTTTACCAGTGTACAATAACAGGACGTTCACAATGTTTCTTTTCTCTCGTGTTTGCGAGAAAAACTCAAACAACGAAAATGACTGGAGATATGACCAGACGAAAGTGGCGTTCAAAGAATGCTTATTTGCATCGCATTCAATGCACGATACACTGCAATATAGACAACACTGCAGGATAGACCTAACACATTGTCCACCTCGATGAATAAGTGATTACGGTGCGCGGCTTCTTAGCCAGAGGTCGCGGGTTCGATTCTGGCTGAGGCGGTCGCATTTATATGGAGGCGAAGCGGTAGAAACCCGTGTACTATGCGATGTGAGTGCACGTTGAAGAACACCAGGTGGTCGAAACTTTCGAAGCTTTAAAGGAGGGTTTCAGAAATTTTGATCATTTGGGGGAGCGTTCTTTAACGCGTGCTAGCACGTCACAGTACACGGACATCTGGCATTCCATCGAAATGCGAGCGGAGCGACCGAGATCTAATCCACGATTAGCAGTCAAGTCGATCACCGCAGCCGCTGTACCACTGCTACATGTCCCCCACACATGTGCCGACCTCACATGCAATGCAAATAAAGGAAAAAAAACAACGTCGATGGCCTACTATGAAGCCAAAACGTTCGAAAAAAAAAAACAATAATCTGCTAGAAGGTACGCTGGTCGTGATGATGATTCTATTTTGATGACGCCACACGTAAAAACAAAAAAAAAGCTTCAAAATTGAGCGGTAGCGTGCGAACTTCTGCCACGATAAGGTATCTTGTGCTTTCGAGACAGTTTTTTTTTGTGTGTGCGGTATTTCCCCCAAATTCAACGCTGTGCGTTCCGCTTACAGCACATGAAGAGGTTCCATGAATCCTCGCTGGTTGATCGGAGACAACCCTCACACCACACGAAAAAAAAAGAAACAGTCCCTGCGATCTCCCACGATGAGATCGCCGAAAGGGATAATTTGCGTCCGCGAAAAAAACTCCGCACTCAGCCCTGTGGACACCGCGGACCACACCGAGAGAAGGCGAACGATTACAGAATCATGGGCTCTTGGACATACAGACATACACTCTCTCCCTTGCATGGTTAACCTCCCTGCCATTTGCTCCTCGTTCCTCTACCTTTCCTCCCCCCCCCCCCCCCCCCTGGGTATAGGGGTACCTCTAATAAGCGTCCGAACTCACCGTGTGCCTAATTGGTGGCGTTCTGAATTGAGCTACTGTTTACCGATGCGCACAGACACACCCCGATACCGTTTCACGATGCCCGGTCGGCGTAGCCTACACTGCCGATGTCTGCTATGGCGACAGGAGAATCAAGCGTGCACGTTGTAGCAGACCAGTTTTCTGCGCATCTCCAATTTCTCCAATGAAGACATTGGTGCATTTGTTTCTTTCGGCTTGAAGAGTGGCAGACCTCTGGCGGAGAAAGGGTGAAAGGAAAGGCAGGTATCTGAGCATCGAGCTTGTTACCATAATTAAGAACTTAAACGTAGAATGTTTGGGAGGAGCACTTTATAAACCACGCAGGTCGACCCTCCCGCTCATGAAAACAGGGATTTGAAAAAAAAATACACATTTGTACTTTTCAATGTTAATTTTGATGTTTCCATGAATATGTTTAAAAAGGAAACAAAGAAATATTTACTCGACTCTGGTCTCTGTTAGGTATAACATTTTCACTGCTATGTGCTTAAGAACAGTTTCACTGCTATATGCTTAATAACTGAAATTATCGTGTCTCAATATATCTGCTAACACACTGGCATGGCTACAAGCTTATCTCTCATGCAAGAAACAATGCACCATCATCGATAGCGCGTCGTCGTCACATGTAGATGTCATTTCTGGAGTGCCACAAGGCTCCGTCCTGGGGCCGCTTCTCTTTTTGATTTATATCAATGATCTTGCTGAATGCGTGGACAGTCAAGTGAGGTTATGCGCAGATGACTGCTGCATATATCGTGAAATTAAGTGCACTCAAGATTACGAACAACTGCAGAAGGACGTTGACTCAGTAATAACATGGTGCAGTACGTGGAAAATGCAGCTTAACGTGTCAAAGTGCTGTGTCGTTAGGTGTACCAAGAAAAAGCAGCCTTTTATCACAAATTACTTTATGGAAAGGATACCATTATCTATGGTAAATGAATACAAGTATCTTGGCGTTGTCATCAACAGCACACTATCGTGGAATGATCATGTTCGCGTGGTATCAGTTAAAGCCAGTTGCGTGCTGAACTTCCTACGCCGCAATTTCAGAACCGCCCCCTCTGTTCTTAAACAAGTTCTTTACGTGTCAAATGTACGCCCGATTTTAGAATATGCTTGCACTGCCTGGGACCCGGCCACAAAGTTAAATATTGATACATTGGAACGCATTTAGAAACGTGCTGCCCGGTTTGTGACGGGTGATTACGACTTCACCAGAAGGCGAGATTGTTAGTTCACTTGGTTGGCCGTTACTCTCCTCAAGGCGTAAATATATCAGGCTATGTCTTTTCTACAATCTAATAAATGACAAAACTGGGATCGATAAAAACAAATACACCAGACCACCAACATACATCTGATCACGACGGGACCATCCTTTGAAAGTGTGTGAATATATGTGCTGAACAAACGTATGCAAAGACTTTTTTTCCTAAAACTATACACGAATGGAACAGTCTTCAAAAAAAGAAAAACATTGTGACAAACCCCTTCCGCAGCGTTTCCTTTCCTTTTAAAGGAGTATGTGGTCCCACAATGATATTGTATGCTGTGATTAAGGTATTTTTGATTTGTTGTTATTTTTTGTGGTCCGTGCAATTCACCTTGTCCCCACTGATTTAAATGTACTTTGAATTTGTAAACCCCCTACAACAATGACCCCAGAGGGCGCTGTAGGTATAGGTATATATACCTATAGGCATTAACAGCTTGGGTAGTGATCATAAACGAATAACATTACAAATGGGATACGAAACTGAAAATATGAGCATGGAATCAAAGTCTGGGAGCTCGTATTTAAATGACAAACAAATAATAAATATAGCCGCAAGAGTCGAGGAAGAAGTAGGCGAAATACCAGGCAAGGACTGGGAGTATAGTGAGCTGTTACATCTAATGACGAAGGAGATAGGGAAAGAGAAGAAAACTGTTTGCTGGAAAGGAAAAAGGAAGCCAAAAAGTTGGTGGAACAAGGAAATCCGGGAGGCGATCGAAAAGCGACGCGAAGCCTCACGGGAGCATAGAAAGGCAAAAAAGGAGAAGCGGCCGCAGGACGAAGTCAAAAAAATATGGGAAATATATTTAGAGAAAAAATCCCTTGTACAGAAATTGGTAGAGGCAAAAATTAAAGGTGAAAGTGAACGCTGGATGACAGAGATACACGAAAAAAAGGAGGCCGCGCCTAGGATTTTTTGGAGCCACATAAAGGCGCTAGGTAGGAAGTCTGTCACAACGCAACAACATATTCTAGATGAAGGAGGAAATCAATTGGAAGGGTACGAAGCGCTAGGTTACATCCAAAAGGTAACAGCCGATTCGTTTCAAAAGAGCGTCCAGGGGATCTCCCCGGTGAGTAAAAGTGTGGCGGAGAAAGCAACAGAGGAAGAGCTAGTACTTGATAATTTCAACTGGAAAAAGGCCGAAGGAAAAATTCCAAAGCGCACTGCCGCGGGTTTAGATGGGATTCCCGTTAGCCTCATTAACGAACTAGGACATAACACTAAAGAAGCATTGTTAAAAGCAGTAGAAAAAAGCTTAAAGGACGGACAAATACCGGACAGTTGGCGACAAAGTAGAATGAACTTAATCTATAAAGGCAAGGGAGAAAAGGACAAGATTCGCTCGTATAGACCACTAACCATTACATCGGTACTATACAGGATGGCGATGCAAGCAGTAAAAATGAAAATAGAAACATGGGCCGAACATAACGATATTTTGGGAGAACTTCAGAACGGATTTCGAGTCGACAGGCGGTTAGACGATAACCTGTTTGTTCTCACTCAGTGTATAGAAATATCCAAAATAGAGAATAGGCCCTTGTACGTGGCTTTTCTAGACATCACTGGGGCATACGACAACGTTAATCAGGAAATTTTGTGGGATATACTGAAAGGAATGGGCATGGGCGACGACTGTATAGAGCTTTTGAGGGAGATATACCGAGAAAATACAGTTTGCATAGAGTGGGAAGGAATGCGTAGCAAAGAGAACGTTGAGGTTAGCAGGGGTCTGAGACAGGGATGTCCTTTGTCCCCGCTGTTATTCATGCTGTACATGGTGAGTATGGAAAAAGCGCTAGAAGGTAGCAACATTGGTTTTAATCTGTCACACAAACAGGGCGGCATGATGATTGAGCAGAAGCTTCCAGGTTTATTTTATGCGGACGATATCGTCTTATTTGCGGACAGTCGAGATGATATACAGCAGCTGGCGAATATATGCGGAAGGGAAGGTGAAGCTCTTGGACTAGGATTCAGTGTAACGAAGTGTGGATTGATGGTATTCAATGATCCCTGTGATCAGACGGTGTCCATACAAGGCCAAGAAATACCGAGGGTAAGTGAATACAAGTACCTTGGAGTATGGGTAAATGAGAGTGATAGATACATGGAGGTACAGGAAAAAGCCTCGGCAGCAAAAGGAAAGAGGAATGCGGCAATAATGAAGCACAGAGCGTTGTGGGGATACAATAGGTATGAGGTGCTTCGAGGTCTGTGGAAGGGTGTAATGGTTCCAGGGCTTACTTTTGGGAACTCAGTGGTGTGCATGAGGGCAGAGGTGCAAGCGGGAATGGATGTAAATCAAAGGACTGTGGGACGCCTCGCGTTGGGTGCTCACGGGAAGACGACAAACGAGGCTGTAAAGGGCGATATGGGGTGGGCAGGTTTTGAGGCGAGGGAAGCGCAGAGCAAAATAAGGTTCGAAGAAAGGCTAAGAAATATGAAGGAGAGTAGATGCAGAGAAGGTGTTCCGTTATTTGTATAGGAAGAGCGTGGACACACAGTGGAGAAAAAGAACTAGAAGACTCACTAGTAAGTATACGGCTGGTATTGTAAGCCGTATGTCAACAAAGAGCGTTAAGGGAAAAGTCAGGGAGGCGGAGAGGATTTACTGGATGGCAGCTATGGAGAAAAAACCGGCTTTGAGTAACTACCGAAAGGGCAAAAATGAAATAAGGAGGGAGGCATTTTACGATAATTCAAGGGGAAGCGCTTTACTGTTTGAAGCGAGATCGGGTTGCCTTAGAACGCGTAGTTATAAAGCAAGATTCAGTAAAGAAGAAGAACAATGCACATGCTGCGGGAAAGATAAGGAAACGGCGGAGCATGTTCTGATTGAATGTGGAGATATCCACCCAGGTGTACGTTTGGGCACGAGCCTACAGGAAGCCTTGGGTTTTAGGGACAACAATGGAAAGCTGAACACACCCGCGATTGAAATAAGTAAGAGACGGTTAGAGTATTGGCGGCAGAAAATTAGAGAGAAAGGACAAAAATAAATATTGGAAAAATAAAATATGGACAGTGTGCCGTAAATGGCAGAGAACTTAAGCTGAAAATTTACCTTTTTTTCCATTAAGATAGAATTTATCGAAGTAGAGGCATTAGGCCAACATAAAAAGAAAAAAAGTTTTTTTTTTTTGTCGAGCCTGGTGGCATACTTGTCACCACCCCGTTATAAAGGGGACGCTCATAGCATCCATCCATCCATCCATCCATCCATATAAATAAATAAATGAATAAATAAATCAATAAATAAATAAACAGTTGAATTTGTGGTACTTGCAAGTGTAGATTCATCTATTATGTCATGTATGTAGTAATATTGTCTTGTTAACTGTCGCAAGACTGTACAGTGGAGCCAAGGCCATCGTCAGGTACCCCAGCCTTTAGCCTCGGATTCGTCCTTTGTGTGAAAGGCAAAGAAACTTCACTTCCCTTGAACTTCACACATGTACACGCATGTCTGTCTCGTTGAAACAGTGCTTACGGTGCTTCTCTGCTGACCCCGAGATCGCTGGCTCGATTGCGGCCATGACGGTCACATTTCGATGGAGTCAAAATGGCGGAGAACCGTGTACAGGGCACCAGCAGTGCAGGTTAAGGAACACCAGGTGGTCGAAATTTAGGGAGCTCTTCATTAAGACGTTTGTAATAACCATACCGTGGTTTCGGAGCGTAAATTGCCAGATATTATAACATCCCACTCATTCGGACGCACTCTGCACAAAACAGTAGTTACGTAGTAATGAGCTGGTTATATATATGACAAAAAAAAAAGGGGGGGAATCACGAGGCAATATACGCATATCCAAATTGAAAAAAAAATACTCCCAGTGTTCAGGCCAATGCTTTCATTGAACCACAACGTCTCCTTACCTTCGCTTTGCCCAAAACAATGCCAGGGGGCGCCAGCGTCCGACTTAGTGATTTTTGACGCTTAGGAGAAATCGAAGCAAGGGGAGGACACGCCCACCAGAGGGAATATCGATTTAGCGGTGGCCCAATAGACATGCTGATTGGCCGATCGAGCATTCAATTATGTCACTATCGATCGGGCAGAGGGCGTCTCCCCGTCGGCTCAAGTGTGGCATTCGCACAATTTCGCATAATGCTCGGCGTCTCGCACGTCTTAGAAAAAAGAAAACGGTGGTAAATCAGTCGCCGAGGTCCTGCTCATAAATGTTTTTATTGCCCACGTGCGGTGAAATAAATAATTAGCGGCGGCTGACGTATACGTCCCTGGTGAGGTGAGAGGCATTATTTTGGTATTTCGAAATCATGCGTTGGGCCCCTAGAGCACTGGCGGTTGGTGATAGATTATAATTATTCCCAATAAAAGCAATAATTACTGTAATTTGAGGAACGAAGCGGGGAGACTTTGCAGGCTGTGTTTGTTTCACGCAGGGTGAGGAAACTCCAGTAAATGAGTATGACGCTGCGTAATTTACTGATCACCCTGAAGGCTTCCATATTGAGCGTCGAGGAATCGCAGGCTAATTGGCATCTCCATTACTACAAACTCCATTACGCGCGAATAAGTTTGTGCACAAATCTTCGATACGCAAACGCGAAAAACAAGTTAACTCTTATCTTAATGTAATTCAGAATTGAATGCGAGACAGTCCCGAAATTTTATTTTATTTATTTATTTATTTACAACATACTGCAGGCCCACATGGGCCCAGGCAGGAGGGGTAAATTGCAAAACAAAAACACAGCATTTCAAAAGGCGAAAAACAAACAAAATAAACGCTTACATTTCAATTTCAATGTTAGGTTATGAGAAATCGATCAGGTCAATTGACTCAACTGAATCAATCAATGATAATGGCAATGAGTTCCATTCGTTAATAGTGCGAGGAAAAAAGACAATTTGAAGGTGTTAGTTCTTGTATGATATGGAGTTAAAGATTGAGGATGATGATGTCTGGTTAGTCTAGTTGATAACGGCCGTAGATATGGTCCAGGATGAAAAGAGAGTTTGTTATTCTTCAGAAGAAAAAGCAATTTGAGCCTGAGTACTTTACGTCTTAATGTCAATGTTTGTATTCCGTGAGTTTGCATGAGCGCTGCAAACTCATACACCAGCCTTCTTCAATAATATTTTGTCTGTAGTGGCACTCAGAGAATAGAAGAGGTTGCCAGAGGCTAGTGAACCTTTATTTATGTTAGCGTGTGTATTTGTACGTGTGCTTATATATATTGTGGCACTCGAAATTGAAAGAATTCGAGAGGGCTTGAACCTCCCATAGAGACCCCGAACCCTTCCTATGGGCTACGGTGCAGTCAGTCGTCACACCGCACCGGCTGCGTACTTCCGGCGTATCCGTCAAAGTTGACGCCACCATTCACGGCCGCCGCTGTCTTCAGCGGAATTTATCGTCCCGACAAGTAACAATGGAGGCCGTTCGTTTACCCCTTCAATGAGAGGAGCCGGCCATCGTCTCCCGCAGAAGGGTTCTCTCGCCGAACGGGTGATTTACAGCTGCAGGCAGTCAGTTTCTTTATCGAGGAGGACTCGCGCGGCCACTCACCCGGCGTAGATGCACGCGCCGCCGCGGCCACGCTCGCCGCACACGAACTGCACGTGCGGCCTCTGAGCGGGTCTCCCAGGCAGCGGTCGGTGGAGTGAGACGCGCTAAGCTGGTGGTTCACGATCGGATGATCCGGCTGTAATCTCGCTTTTGGAACGTCGTGTCGAATCGCGCGGTCCCCAACTCAGTGTCGGGAAGGACGTCTCTAAGATGTGGTGTTTGTCAAGGAGCGAGTCTTACACGCCTCAGGAAAAGCAAGAATTGGCCCTTCTGTGCTGTCGGTGTCAACACGAATGATGCAAAAAAAAAAAAGATCTGGTGAATTCAGAGTATGCCACCATCATGACGTCACAAATTACCGAAACTCTTAACGTCACCATGACACAACGACGCTATTGTGGCGTGACTTTAAGCAGTCATTGCATGTCATCGTCCCTAGGACAAAGACGAGCCGATCCTAGAGGCAGGACAGATCCAGGTATGATGCAGAATGCTTTCGGAGGGTAGTGGGGTCGGATAAGAACATTGAATGAGAACAAAAACATAGCCTTCGCTACGAGTCGTATTCGATGAATTCATGAGGGAGTCGCTTCAGAGTCGTCTTCGATGAACTCCCGAGAGAGTATGAGCTTTTGTTGAGCGTACAAAGCACGTATGACATTGCACCCCTCATCGGCGGGGTCGCTAAACCCTGCGCAGCACATCGGCCGCTATTGTTCCGTCGGCCTTTCCGCGGTGGCCATATTTACGACCACGTCATCCGCTATAGAGTAGTGGCGCTCGTAACAGGCGGAAATGGTGCATACGGTTATGCATTCGGTCGGTGCTTCTCCGAGATCGATGCCCGCATTCCTATGCAAGTGTCTCTCCTTCCATTCATCTTCACTTCCTGGCAAGGTCTCCCCCGTGTCTTGACCTTTGACCGTGAACTCGTTCGTAAGGTGCGAGTGACTTGGGCGTCCATTGTTGCCGCCCGTTGGCGGAGAGTGAGGTGGAGTGTGCGAGTGAAGGCTCAAGGAAGTGGACTGACGGCCGCGAACGCGTCGCTAGTGTTACGAAAAGAAAGAAGGTGCCGCACGCATAATTAAGAAGGCAGAATGCCACCTTCATTACGCCTGCCGGAAACGGAGGAGACGGAGGAGTGAGCCGTCGGTCTCAAGAGGACTTATCATTATTGCGTTGACAATGTCCGTGGAGCTGCAACCGTACATGCTTCAGGCATCGCTAATTTAGAAACCACATGATTCCCCACGCATTTGCTTCACACGACTAGGCGGTGAAAGCCATCTTGGTTTTCTTTTTATTGAATTGTATTTATCCCCCTCGTTCCACATGGAAACTTTTTCGCTCGTACCTGCTCTCATCACTCTAAATAGTGTATCATTAAGTTTTTGATTGCCTCGATTGGCGTTTTGTGGTGTGTTTTTATAGTTTGTAAAAAGTCCTGTATTCGTTGCGCTAATTCATCTATTAAACGGTTCACTTTTTGCCTAAATAAACGTTCTTTCTGTACGTTTTTTCATTTATTATATTTGGCAATTTATACCCTTTGATCAGTAATTTTCTTAGTCCTATTGGTATAGGGGGGTGTACTACATTTCTTACATTCGCGCGACCTTCTGAAAATAATCCACCCTCATATATGCGTAGTATTTTGTGACTGTCCTACTAAGCTTGAAGCTCAAAACCCAACATTGTTTACTCCATGGAATGGCAGGCGTTGGAAGCTTTGTGCAACTCGCGTGGTTTTGCAGTACCTTCGCGATCAGCCCTTCTATGGCCCAGCGACTGTAAGGTACTAATGAGTCATAAAGTGACGTCTTTGCGACGTACTGAGGGCATCACGATGACTCCACAGTTTTGATGGCCTCATACGTCACATTGTGACGTCGTCAAGGCTTTTTTTGCATCTCTTGTTGATGGCGCCGACAGTCGTTTTACGCATTTGGTTAGGCATTGATGACGTCATGAAGTGACGTCATAGTGGCGCACTGATAGTATCGAGATTACCTAATAGTTCTGGTGCCCTGGTTGCCTAACAGTTCTGGTGGCCTGACGTTATAAGGATGTCATATTATGAGGTCAGCCACATGATGATTGTTTTTATCACTCGTATCAAGGACGTTGGTTTTTCGCGTTTAATGAGGCCTGAAAGCGTTCACCCCAAAAAAAGTAGTCTGTTTCACGAGACAAAATTCTGATGCGTTTAGGTGGCAGGCTTTGGTGGGGAATCCCGGAATAGTTTTGACTTTTCGTATTCTTTACTGTGTATGTAAACCTAAGTTGACTGTCAGTCATGCATTTTCACGAACATAAATGCGGACTCCGTGGCTGGAGTCACCTTCTGTAACTTAACAGAACGACCCATCAGCTGAATAATCAGGATTGCTTTCAGCGATGTGGGTGCACGTTAAAGGACCCGAGGTGGTCGAAATTTTCGGAGCCCTCCACTGTGGTGTCTCGCATAATCATATGGTGGTTTAGGGAAACCTCACATATCTATCATCTTTCAGCGATGTCGAAAGCGCTTTGTTGTCAGTTTACTGTACTTTTATGTATTTTGCTATTGCGATGCACACTCTGGCTTTGAGTTAAAAGTTTTTCTTTTAGGGGCGAAGCTCCTTAGGGCGTGGGCTGTGCGTCCCCTGTAGCCTGTATGTAGCCACCTCTAGTTTAGTTCTCGCAGTGTTCACTAGATGGCGGTACCGTCCCCTGTATGTAGCTACCTCTAGTTTAGTTCTTGCAGTGTTCACTAGATGGCGGTACCGTCTCCTGTATGTAGCCACCTCTCGTTTAGTTCTTGTAGTGTTTACTAGATGGTGGTACTTGTAGCTGATGATGAAAAGATGCAAGATGTTATAAACTAGAAAGCGGTACTTGTAGTTGATGAAAGACGCGAGATCTTATAAAATAGGAATGATGTCACATATGGCGCGTGTCATTGGTTGAAGGCAATCGTTCGATTTAGTGCGGCGACGTACGCTAGGGGGAGCGTTGTAATAAAATCCGTTCGCTGTTGCGCGCGCTCGGAGTCGCCGGATGGATATGGCTGCACAGCGGAGAGAGCGCAAGGCGGCAGCAGCGCGCGCTCGCAGACAGAATCCCGATGTGCGAGCGCGCGAGGCAAGGGACATCGCAAGCCATCCATCGTTTAAGAACAAATAAAAGTTGATTTGTGTATATACACACACAGCGTTTCTCACGTCTTTACATGATGATCGACTGGGCGAATTACACGGATGATTCACAGTTTACCGATGAATCCCTCCGGAGCTTCGCCCATTCATCATCATTCACCCCGTGAATATGCCGTAATTTTTTTTTCGTTCACAGATCATTACGTTGAACCAAACAGCTTCACCTTCAATTCAAAGTTCTAAGTGCTCAAGTACACCATCCCTGTACTTCAGTGCTGCCCGTGGTGCGTAATATCAAGATAGCCATCAATGTAATCTCGGTAATTTTTGGAACTTTCTAATGGCTTGTTCTAATAGTGAAAAAAAAAACCTACTCATTCTTTAAAGGAACTTGAACCACTTTTACTTTGTAAAGAAACGAATACAACCTAAAGCAGGTCTTTCTGTGAACAGCTCAGCAGAATCTGCAAGGTGAGTTTACAGGCGATGCGAAAAGTTACCTTGTTCTAAAGCATGGTAGCATAGTTGCATAGTGGTCATGGTAGCATAGTGGTCACAATGCCCTAGTGCTACCCGAAGGTCACTGGGTCGAATCCCACGACGGTGGGATTCGCACTGTGTGTGTGTGCATCTCTACTTTGTGTGTGTCCTTGTGGTGGTGCGCTCTACCAGTGAAAATGATGAATCTAAACCAACTAGCCCGGCAACGTGTCTTACCACCACGGTGGCCGCATGTTTGATGGGAGCCAAAGTGCTTAAGTACTGTGTACCCATATTGTGGCGCACAATAAGGGACCACATGTAGCCGGTTATTTCAAGAGTATACGGCATATTGCATGATCATGTCGTAGCTTTATGTAGTTCATTCCAATCATAATCTTATCTCCTCCTTTTCTCTCTTTTTTCTCCCTAATTCCTCTCTCCCCCATGTAGGGTAGCAAACTGGACTTTTCTAGTTAACCTCCCTACCTTTCTGATATTTTTTCTTCTTGTCCTCCTCCAACAATCATCAATATTTTCCAGCACCCTTTGTTCATGCAAAGGCCCGTTCTTACTCCATTCGAAGCGGTCGGCACCAGCTTTGTTTTGTCATAGAGCGGATTGCTGCTATTGTTTAACAGTGGACATGAGCTAACAAGGTTGCTTCAACCCCTCGTTCTGGCGTGGTGCTCTATAGTCGGAACGAAATTGCACAGTAGCTAAACTACCACGCATCAGAATCGCACCACATGAGTGAACGAACGTTTTTTATTCTTTGTTTTGGAGGGTCGTAACACGCAGTTTAAAATACCATATGCGAGACTTTACGATACCGCTTATCCTGACGTTCACTTCCTAAATGAGTTTTCACGCCCTAAATGCGTTAAGAATTTGGCGGCTGTGTAAATGGCATGACTATTATAGTGGGAAACAACATGCACGCTCGCGCACACACAACGCGAGCGCAACCTTTTCTTTCGAGCACTAATGTTTTGTCTACAAAAACGGGCAAATAATAACAGAAGCTGTAACTGAAGCTAATGATAACGGAAGCTGCCAAAGCGAGCTAAGTTGTGCAGCGTTTGTGTGAACACCCTACCTTGGTCCTTGTAGGATAAATAATCACATTTTCTGAATGTACAATAGCGTGTGGAGTGTTGAATGTGTAGCATTTATTTGTGTACTGGAGACACTTTGGACGTTTCTATCTATCTATCTATCTATCTATCTATCTATCTATCTATCTATCTATCTATCTATCTATCTATCTATCTATCTATCTATCTATCTATCTATCTATCTATCTATCTATCTATCTATCTATCTATCTATCTATCTATCTATCTATCTATCTATCTATCTATCTATCTATCTATCTATCTATCTATCTATCTATCTATCTATCTATCTATCTATCTATCTATCTATCTATCTATCTATCTATCTATCTGTCTGTCTGTCTGTCTGTCTGTCTGTCTGTCTGTCTGTCTGTCTGTCTGTCTGTCTGTCTGTCTGTCTGTCTGTCTGTCTGTCTGTCTGTCTGTCTGTCTGCTACATCTGGGTGATCTTGTGATAGCCTCCTTAACTTGAGGTAGCTCAAAATAGGTGTGGGTGGGAAACACGGTGTGACAATTACGTCTGATCACGTGAATAATATGAGAACCCTGTCACGTACGACGTCAAACCCATTCCTTCAGACAAGTGTTGCACATACCCGTATGTCAAAGCTGTTTATGCGACACGGGTAAGCGGATACGAACGACAAGTGTTTAGCAATTTATATCTACCCTGGAAAGACAAGAACACACATTGGTGACTTAAATGAAAGAACATTAAGAGAAACGAACATCGGCAACGTTGACCCGACGAATGCAAAGAATAAATGTTAGATAGATAGATATGTGGGGTTTAACGTCCCAAAACCACCATATGATTATGAGAGACGCCGTAGTGGAGGGCTCAGAAAATTTTGACCACTTGGGGTTCTTTAACGTGCACCAAAATCTGAGCACACGGGCCTACAACATTTCCGCCTCCATCGGAAATGCAGCCGCAGCAGCCGGGATTCGAACCCGCGACCTGCGGGTCAGTAGCCGAGTACCTTAGCCACTAGACCGCCGCGGCGGGGCAAGAATAAATGTTAGGGTCCCCACAGTAACCAAATTTCGGCATCTCACGTGGCAATCCAGTAATATACCTCAAATCTATGCCAGTTCGCGGTACTACTTTGGAAAAAGACCCTATGGAAAAGCATTTTTCGTGAAACGTCTATTAGGGTTTAAGGGCTGCGCGTGTAATTTTATAAAAATTACATATGCATTTTTTTCCATTTTTTTCTTTCCAAATTCCATTAGTGGCTGGAATGCACTAAAAATACCAATATTCTCTGATTCTAATTTCCTAACAGCCATTGAAACAGCATTTTGAGCTGCTGAAATAACCCATATATTTAACGTTGGCTTTGTACTTCTCTTGGTTGTTGATTTTTTATATGTATAATCGCTGCTTTCATTGTATAATCCTGTGTTTTGTACTTTTGTCCTAATGCTGTACTACAAGTGTTGATTTCTCCTGTATAGTGTAATGCACGATTTATTTGCTTTTAATTTTGCTGTTTTGTATTCTATTTTCTACTGTAACCTCCCTACAACAATGCCCAATGGGCGATGTAGGTATTTGTAATAAATAACAAATAAATAATAAAATGCATTCCAATCATTCATGCCTGACTTCAGGTTAGCGCCAATTGTAGTTAAGCGACATCGACTGGAGTTGGTCTACGTAGCACCATTCAGGGCCATCATCCTCGCAAGCACAGGCGCTGCATTTCCCCTTACTACTCCTGGTATTGGTCTTGCCAATGTTTCTCCTGCCATAGTCACGCAACTTCAAAGAACTGGTCATTTCCCTCTTACTACTCCTGGTATTGGTCGTACCAATGTTTCTCCTGCCATAGACACGCAACTTTAAAGAACTGGTCATTTCCCCTTACTACTCCTGCTATTGGTCGTACCAATGTTTTTCCTGTCATAGTCACGCAACTCTAAATAACTGGTAATTTCCCGTTACTACTCCTGGTATTGGTCTTACCAATGTTTCTCCTGCCATAGTCACGCAACATTAAAAAACTGGTCACTTAAAACATATGCGACTGTTCGGTATACATGCCTGTGCGTATAACACTTGTACGTCATTTCGTACCGTTTGCCTCTCGAAAAAAAAAAATAAAGTACGCCATATTTACCTTCTCTCCGGGTGCTTCGCACGATATCGATTTCCATGGTGCGTGGAATCTGCTGAACTTTTCTTGTAAGTCTTGTGAAAAAAAAAAATTGGCCCCATATCTGCATGTTACACTGCAAATGTCATCCAAAGAGGATAGCTTGCGTCTGGAGGGAGTGAACAAAACGCTTATTTGGTGTTCCGCGCAAGAAAATTGGTGAATGGTATTTTGGAGGCGCTGCGTTATAGTGTCTCGAGCGTGCAGCGGAGGTGAACGAGTGCATCAAGTCACGTCACACGTGCGACATGGGCGCTATCTAGCAGTTATCTTGAAAAATGAAGCGCGCGGCCTGCGCGCCCGTCTCGGAGGCGATAAGGTGTATAACGCAAGGCGACGGGTAGGTGCCACTACCGGGTCGTCTTAGCAAAGCGTTGGAAACACTTGCCTTTTCGTGCAAGCGTTGCATGGTCTGTGCAGCGTGATAAACGCTACGGTCCTTAGAATTACTTATGTATGCCTTTTCTAGTAAAATACGCACATACAGAATATTGACGTGTTGTTATGGTGCTTCAGATTTGGGTGCACGTTAAAGAACTCCAGGTGGTTGAAATTTCCGGAGCCCTCTATTACGGCGTCTTTCATAATCATATGGTGGTTTTGGGACCTTAAACACTATATATCAATCAATGTTATGGTGCCTCATATATGCACAATCATTGATTTTAATTGAGAATCGCAAAAGTATGAACGCTGAATTTTGAGCACTATTGGTGGGCGCTGCGGATAGGGTCGGCCGTTTGGGGTATCGTTAGATGCCGTTAAGATTAAGGGCAGACTAACAGACAAATATAAAGACAGACGGACAGATCAAAATTCTTGCGTTGAAGGTCCCCGAGATAATTATTATTTTTAAAAAAATGCGTACCTCTATGCATTGCATTTTGGTTCCGCGTATGGGCACACCAACAGTACATTTTTTGTACTTCTTTTACAATGAACCATTCTCACTCGGGAGGCTAAAACTGTTAGCGTTTCAGAGCGTCGGGTCATATGACTCTTGCGAAAATGAAAAAGAGCAGTGTGTAAGACAACAATACCTTTTTTATTTACATCAAATACATCCAATTGCGTACCACCGAAATTATTTATTGCCTTTCCAACCTTGTTCTTTCCTTCTTGCTGCTCTGTCTATGTACATACTGAAGTCTCGCACGAGAAGCAGGTTTCTAGTTCTTGTGCAGATTCGGAGCTAGTACCAGGTTCCGCTGCCCATGTGACATGCCGCATCAGTAGCTTGCAAATGCTGATATCAATTGCATTGAGTTCCTGCAAATGACAGAAGCAATAAGAGTTCCGTTGAAGATAGATCGAGCTTTGTGATCCAAATTCTGTACTACGAAATGTGTTAGATACATCTCAATAATGAGACTTAGCAACAAATTATATCACGAATATTATCTGCTTGTTCTCATTAATATTGTGTCTAACATATAAAAAACGAGCCCTTAAATTTACACTATTAGATGCAGCTTATGCCACTGTTTTAATGAATGATACTTGCAAGGTTATGTATTTGAGTTATAAAAGGTGGCACGATAAAATCTGGGTGACTTTTAGGCCCTTGACATTTCACCCTTGAAGATACAGGTCGATACACACATCGCGATGGTATACATATCGCTGACACATGGCGACAGCCTTAGAGGCTCATGTGTTTCTAAATTCGGGATACGCGGCGGGAACGTGAATGGTACCATAAGTCACGTGCGATGGATACCCGCATGGCCTTAGTGGCAATTAAGATTAAAGGTGAATAAATTGCGAGTGAAGGAATAATCAAATGCGTTAGATAACCGAGGTGAATTCAATGTGAGCTAAATTTTAAGGTAAATTAAGAAGAGGATAAGACGAAATAAAGGTGACTTAACAAAGAACCAAATACTTTCACGCTAATGTTTCAACGGGGTGTTTTTACCTTTGTGTATATGTTCTTTCATGCAACACTTCTTTTTCATGACTTCGAATGGTAGCTAAATCTGTGTATGTCAATCAATTAAAAAGGAAAAAGAAGAATCGAATGCCAACCCGAACCTGTGATAGCTGTCTGTTAGTGGGACTTCGGAGTTAGTGGATCTCGGAGTTCGTTTGCCATAGTGTGTTTTTGTTGGGCTAACAATTGTGTACTTTGAAGCTGCAGGAGTGAATCTCGGAGGCTACGCAGAGTTGTTAACCCCCACTCCCATAGTTGCCGCTGCGATGCCATCTTCTCACACGACCACCGTTCCTTCTTTTAATGAACTCATTAAACTAATTTTCTCGAATTATCATGGGAATTATTTGAAAGCTGTATTAAGAAAACATATGGTCTATCCATGCATTAAAACTGTGACCTTAAACCTGGATTGTTTATTTTTTACCAGTTATATTTTTTAACAAATTTTTGTATATCAAGAACAATGGAAGTGCTGAAGCGGACGTCCGTGGAAGAGAAACATGAGGGTCACTCGTTGTTCGCGTCACCAATTTCTCAGTTCACCTTCTCAGCTACCTTAGCGTAATTTTTTGCATTTACTTGTTCAGATATACAGAGTACAAAATTACTTACAAAAGCGACATTTGCCACTGATTTATGTCGCATTGAAATGCGATGCTCCGATTTCTCTGCGGAGTAGCAAACTGGACCCGGCAGTGTGTTATCATCAAGATGTCAAGAATGCATCCTATACTTCAGTGACCCTCGCTGCTGAAAAAAATTGCAACAATAAAGTTGATAGTTAAAAGCATGAGAGCTTGTGACAATAAAGAAGCCCCCAAAATTGGCACAACTGTGTCGTAACTACAATTGCTTTTCACAAAATCCAGGAAGCCTAACTAAGCAACAAGGATTGGTGACTTGTCAGCAGGGAACGTCAGTGAAAATTTCAGTGAGTTTCATCATATTATATAAAGAGGTGAAAACTTTAGGAACACGTGGAGTCACTGCAGCCAGGGTTTCGACACAAAGTCTAGTGTTATTCTAGGCAGAAACTTCAAGGCAGCAAATCAAGGCAGCAACTGTTCAAGGTTGCTGCCTTGAATGACCCGACCACCTTTCGAAACATAGCCATCAGCGACAACCCAAATTCAATGGCTTACCATATCTGCAGTCTTCCACCATGTTCGTGATGTCTGCCTTGATTTAAGCTATGGGTAATTTCAAACATTTCCAAACGCCGTCCCTCCAATTCATGTGCTCGAAGAATCTTATTACTAACATTTCATGTGAAACACACATGCACTAAGATCGAGAAATAATACATTAGAGAGAGAGCAGGCTGACAACTGCCATTAAGAAAGCTTTGTTGTCAGCCCTGTCTACGATTTACAAAAGTGCCATATAACTTGGGACAAGAAGGAGGCGACGGAACAAGCGCGATTTGTCACTTTGTACTGATATTGAAGATAATTCTTTTCCGGAACGCCTAATTTTACAAGTGGTAATGATAAACCCCATGACCTGAGTAATGTGGGTAATAGCAATCCTACCATATTGCAGATTGTAAGTTGCTTCTTTATTACTGCATTCCTTCCTTCGTAGCTCGCTTCAGGTCCATATTGCACGGGCACCGCTTCATCTGTCCGTCAGTGTTACGCCGACGTCACTAACGGCGTCTCTTATGGGACGCAATCAAGTTGCATACGCTGTCGGAAACTGTTCGTAGAAGTTGACGAAACCTTGGTAACTCTCAGTGTTTCGGTCGACCTGCATAAAAAGACAGAGCATTGGTACTTATTATGAGTGTCACTCAGTAGCCAATTCTGCTTTCGGAAGATAGCGTCTGAACGCATTTTCATGTGGTTTCCGCGAAGAAGCGGGACATTATGTCGCATCTGAGGAAATATGTTTACTATTGCTTCGAGACGAAGGTGGTCGGAATGCATAGCTGATATCGTACCCAGCATAAAAACATTAAGTTCCTTAACTTCAACTTCGTTAACTTTTAGTTCCGTTTTTGTGAAAAATATCCTTCTAATTTTTCGCATGCTCCTCTGTTCTGAATAGGACAATTCATGACTTATGAAAGTCGTATACCACAACAGTGGCATCATAAAACAACTTCGCGGCTGTGTACGACATGACATTTTACGATCTATGGATTGCCGTAGTTTCGTAAACCATTACTTACGTGGTGGCTTTTTTGTTTTAGAAATTTTTAGAAAAAACGTTACCCACTCTAATAAAACTGCAAAAGCACGTATCTACAGTACGGAAAAACTGGGATTCTTGAACATCACCATAAATCACAGAATCAAGACAGAACGCTTAAGCTTTGTATCAATCGAGTCCTATTTTAGCAATACTGGAAGTCCATGACGAGATATACACTGGGGAAAACTTCAGAGTGAATATTTTTTAAAGTTAACGTCTCGTATAAGACACTCTTATATACCCTAGGTGGCCAACGGAAGAAAGTTAGCGTGCTTGAAGATTCGCACTGGCTTGAGGCATCAGTTTTTCTGCCACATCTGATGACTGAAGTCAAAGTTAAGTGCATACTGGGTCGACATTATTGCATTATAAGTTTACTCACGAAATGATTAGTCATTAGAAGTGTGCCATAAAAAAATTATTCAGAAGTCTCCGTTCAGCTGTCATTTTAAGTTTTCACAACTAATACAGAAGAACAGTTCTCACGTTTTCCAGATTTATCCATCGTTGCTGGTCACATGAGGGTTCGCTTACTTTGTTTTTCACCACTGGCGACTCACTCTTACATGGCTCGGTCACATGTGCTGTGTTCGGAACTGCAACCACCCTAACTCCAGCGTCCTCGTCGGCCTTGTTGAGGAGGTCTTGAAGAGCGTATATGTATTCTATCGCCTTGTGCAATGTCTTCACCTGCGTAATCAAACAACAAAATGACAGGTATGTAATAAAATGAAGTTGGATAGCAGACCGGGCAAGTTGATTCAAATGCACGGTGCTTTAACAACAACACAAATGGCAAGACCAAAAAGTTGGTGGTGGTAGGGACGATGATGAGGATGATGTCCTCACCCTTCTGGCACTCGGCCACAAAAGGGGATGGGCCAAAAACCGCACGGCAGGATCCTTTGGGCAAAGACCAATGAAACTACGAATACAGTGACCTTATGCCAAAAAGGAACCAGAAACAGGCTCAAAGATGCTGTTCGTGTCTGCTTCTTTCTTCATTTCGGTATTTGCGCTGTTTTTAAAGCACCATGAATGAGACGCCCGCCACATGGCCTGTTCTTTGCACATGGCGGCAAGAGAAAAGTAGTGGATGAGCAGACGTGGCCCCAGCCTATAGAACAAATTACATGCTGAAACGATTGTATGTTGAGCACTCTTGCTACTCTGTCATTAGCCAATGTTTACTGTTTCATTACCATCTCTGTTCGTTAGCACAGTAAAAATATGTTCTTTTTTATCATGTTTCTGACACAACTTCGGCAGGAAGAGCCCTGGTATTTCTCACAACTTAGTGTTCCTGTCCGTTTTTTTCGAGTCCTTTTCTATAAAAAAAGAAAAAAAGGCTACTTCAGATCGGCTCTAAGACCAAAGGCTCGCCGAACAACTTTCGGCTTCCCTCGCCACCACCGACGGCCGTTTCATCGATTTCGCGACATTAAGTGGTGGCTCTTCCCATTAGTCGCCGCGTAACGCCACTTGGTTTCAGCGCAGTGACGCGTGATGACTTTCGAGAATGGGTCTAAATATGTAGTGAGCAAAGAAACTTCACAGAGGTCTTCTCAGAACGCCCTTTCTTCTTACGGTGCCAGCAATGGCTCCCCTACCTTAGACAGTCTCTTGGCCCTGTTCTCAATGGGCACGCACTTGCGCAGCCTGCAGAAGGCGCTGTTGACCGCTTGCACCCTTCGACGCTCGCGGGCGTTCCTACGGGCCACCAGGTGGGGCGGCTTTTCCCGGTGCGATGAAGACATTTTCTTGACACCACTGCAAGTGCCGGACCCGGCCGCTGCCGTCGACGTGGAAGAGACCACGACTGCGGTAGGGTCTACGTCGCAGCCAGTGGCGCCAGCCGGGGAAGTGAAGTGATCTTTGACGGGCACTAGATCGGCCACCGTCCTGACTGCGTCCCTGGTCGGAGAGTCCGATCTGAGCTGGGACTCCCAACTGGAAGAGTTGTCGGGTGACGGGGTTTCCGGGTTGAAACCATGACTTCCGTGGCTGCAAAAATGTGAGCGGTACGTGAATGCATGAAGAATATAGATATATACAACTCCATTATTTCACACAGATTTATGACCGCGTTACTGTTATAACAGCTAATAATTAACATTAATCAGCCCATAGCCAACGCCAGCAGAGTTGCATAATTTTGCAAGCACGAACCATTTCTACACTCGTGTCCGATAGGAGGGGAGGATAGGAGCCTGACCTCCCCTTTCCCCAAGAGAATTCGATAGAGAAGGTATGTGACCAAAAATAATGAATCACGTGTTTTTCTCAAGTAGTCCAGGCTTTAGTTAAGTGCCTTCACGTCGCCCTCCTCCATCTGACAAAAACTCCTGTCTATTGTCGTGATCCGTTCAAACAAGTGATGGCAGTAAGCAACTTTAGTAGCCAAATCCATACGCTACACTCATCGACACGCTTTGTTTGACTGAACCATCGTGTGAGGCCATAAGTGGCAGGGACCTAAAAGCAATGTCATTGTGACGTCCAAATACGGTGTAAATGGTGACGCATGAGGTGTGGGTCGTCACTGCATATATAAGGAGAGAGGAGATGCGTTGTTTATCCTGCTTAATTTCGTGCGAAAATGGAGGAAAAATTGAAGTATTCTTGCTGCCTTGAAGGATAGAGTAGTTGGGTCTAATTCATGATCGGTGTATGTATCTCTTTAATTGCCGAATCAGCTGAAGTCCGATAACACGAAACAAGCACTAGGCGAACTGTTGTAGTAAGCTGCATTGAATAAATTTAGTAAACACACGAAAACTAATTTACATTTAATTACCACCGTGGTTTGCACTGACGTATAGGCATAGTTTTGATTTACGTGGTATCGTTCGTGGTGTTGCTGTTTGTATGTTCTCGTGGGTTTAGTTAACTTTTATTCTTTTATTACAGATACTTGTTCGAAGCTTCCTTGCTAGAAGCTCGATAAGTGGGTTGTGTATGTTATTTTGAAAAAAAAAGAATTTGGTCTAAGTTTTATAAACTGCAGAAATTGGTTACAACCAGGTTTATGAAACCCTCACTGAGCATAGCATTTAGCTATATCTCTGTGAAAAACCACTGCGGTCAGTAAACAGTTGAAGCTACATGTTGATTTCCATTATTTTTCGTGCACTCCGGCGCAACAAAACACCATATATTTGTGGTATTTCAAAACTTCGCTGCAACAGACAGTCATTATTTTCGTGAGGATGAAGAAAAAAAAATGTTCAAGACACTTCTCCTGTACTTAGACACCGCGCTTCACCGCAGGACATCATCCGTTGCTACGTCACAGAACATAACCGAAGCCCATGTCCATCCGTTCCCACGCTGGACATGCTTTCTTCTCACCGCGTTTCCCACGGCTGTGCCCTAAGCTAATGGTCAACTGTTGTCTCCTCCGCACTGCAGGGTGCCCTCACTTGCCCGCCGGCGGTATAAGTTTCTGTCGGTTCAATAAAGAAAAGTACGACGCGCCGCCTACAGCTTGCATCTAATCACTCTCGTTCACTTCGCTTGCCCATCGATGAACCTCTTTCGAAAACCGGTGCGCAACCCTCGCCCTCTCGTGTCATCTTGCCTAATCACGGGCGCAAATCTTCCAGCGATCGTCACCTATCGCTAGAAAAAAAAAAATCCCAGACAAGTTGTAAAGGTTCACGGAGTTCATTTCTCACGACTCGTGAACGAAGAGCGCAGGACGAAATGTTCAGTGTTCGTAATGGAGGAGTCCGACTTCCCATTCTCTCACGGTGGCGACTGGCTAGCACTTGATACATTAGAACCATCATTGATCAGTATTCGTTCCACATGCGGCAAAGGGTAATTCGATGAACTCTTTACCGCGGGTTGCCCATTCCTATCATGGACCCCGACTCGACGCGTCGGACTCTGTGAAGAACTGGTTTCCCGATACTAGGGAAACCCACCACGGATTGCGGCAGTTGACACACGTCACGTACGAGATAGTCTCACTCGAGTCTACATGTGCCTTCTCTTCACTATCTGCAGACGTTGCTCACGTATGCCGCCTTAAGCTCCGCCACTTCGCTACACTACATAAAGCACCGAGACGTTGTTTGAGCACCAGGAGGTCTTGCTATCTCACTCTGAAGCAACATGAGAGACACCGAGGAAGACGACTTGATTTAGATGTGCGGGGCGCGCTCTCCTTCATCTTAGCTTACGCTTGCGTATAGCGTCAGTTACTGAAAATGCGCCATATTTCTGTGTGTCCCTTCATTTGAAATATTTACTTATAAATAAATAATTTGTTATAAATTATTCAATAAATGAAACTCCTTTTCTTTCGTGTTATATATTTAAAACTGAAAGTTCTGCGTATACCATGGTGGTACAGTGTTAAGGTGATCGTCTGAAGAAGGTAGCGGGTTTGATACTATCCACTGTGGTGGAACTTTGATTGCGTCGAAATGTCAGAGGTTTGCATACTGTGCTATGTGAGTGCACGTTAGGGAAAGCCCGATGAGTCGATGTTTCCGAACCCTTCATGAAGGCGTGCCTCGCAGTGCTAATCACGCTTTCGTTATGACACTTAAAATCTCAGGAATCAACATAAACTGAGTGTTCGATTGATATGCACTGAAATGTATTGCTAGTACAGAACAATTTCAATGTCGCATGTACGCCAATTGATGTACATTGCGTTTGTGCCACACGTTGTAACTCTTCTGTCATAGTGCCCGGGTGTTCACGTTTAAAAAAAATAAATATTCTAACTGAATAATACAAAATTGCATTCACCGCAATATTTCGTTTTGATTTTTCTGTTGCCTCTAGAATTTTCGAATTCTGGTGGTAAAAGGAAGCCCATGCCAATCAAGGTCACTAACATCCAAGTTTGAAAAAAAAAAGTAATAATATATTTATTGCACTCTTTACCCCTAAATGGAAATACATAAACTTTCCTTTTGGTACAAAGTATATGCGGCATAAATATGACCAGCTTACCGCTATTTTAAGGTGTGTTTTCAAAACAAATAGAAAATACACAAAATCTCTCATTTTACCCAAACCTGCGTGGCAAAACGAAACACTGTGTGGGGCAAAATGAGGCAGTGCAAAAAATTTCATCCCTTCAGATTTCGCAGTAGAACCACTTGAAATTCACTCGGTGGGCCCCTACACAGTCTTCATGAGCCCCCTTCTTGCCCTCCACGCAATAAGTCCAGACAGAACCCGGCGCTGTGTTGCTCCAAAACCAGCAGAACAAGCACCGCCAGTTTTTCTTCGTGCTAATGGCATTTTTTTTTGTTTAACGCTTGTACTTCATTCATTGATTGCAAGCTAAATATGTTTTGACGAATCTTACTGGCCTATTTTTATTGTTGTCGTGCAGAACAGAACGGGTTTCCGAATAACTAATTTCTAATAATTGTACGGGTATTTCGTGGCTTTGAAGTTAGTCAGCCGAGCTTTGTGAGCCGATGAATCGCGGATTTTCTATCGCCTGTTTTTTTTTTAAATTTTGATATGAAAAAACAAACTAACTATAACTTGATTTAGATAACGTGTTTGTAAAGGACTTGACTTAAAAATTCTTTGAAATTTTCATGCGCTTCTTGAGAGCATCACTGGGAACGAGGAACAGTCTAGATGTAGCGTGAATGAAGTGGTTCGTGTCCTAAACAGGAGTCAGCGATTTTTCATGTCGTTTTCCACCCATGATTTACATATTATTCTGTAGTATAACTTAACCCTCCTGAACCAAGAGTGTATTAAAATATATTATACAATTAGTATAAGTAAATTTTCACCTAATGAGACATTTTATGAGGCAATATCATTGCCTTTTTGTCGCACTTTCCCCCTCCCACATGCCTGAATTCAAACAAAAAGCATTCCTGCTTTGGCACCATGCACCAAGTGAACCAAACGATTGGTGGCATGTAGATAATAATATACAGTAACAAAAAAGTCCGTAAGTCTTTGTACTGACTTCGGAGTACCTTCATACACAGGTCCAAAAAATTTAGCCGAGCAGAATTTCATGTCTTTTTTAAGGGTCACGAACACACCAACACCAGTCGCGTAATTTTTCTCACGTGAGCAATGATAAACTACACATAAAAAGCTGGACAACTACTAGCACCTATCCCTGAAGTAGAGAAAAAACAAGGACAAGTAGCGATGGTATTAGCCACAGAGATTGGCAAAGTAAAAATGTGGCGTTCTGCCCCAAGTTTTACCTTACCCCACCCTACCCTGAAAAATATTGCACCTCAAGGAAGTATATTTTGCATTGCTGTTGTGGTGAATACTGCTGTCAGGCATTCGTTTTCAATAACGTTCAGTGTCGTGAGAACCGTAGTGTGTCTTGGGTTGGTCGATGTGATTGATTGATTGGGGCATAAAACCACTAACTTGCAGATAGTGTTCGTTCTTTTATGAAGACAAACTAAAGAGAAAGGTTTTTTCTATTAAATAAGCGTTAATCATGAACGCCGTATGACTGTTTGCTGACAAGGCAATGATATGACTGTTGGCCACTGAATTGCGCGCCTTCAACAAAAAACACAGAAGGAACGCTCATGCAAACGACAAGCACTACTCCCCATGAACCTTTATCACAAAAAGATTGCCTAATAGCAACAAAGACAAATAGATCTTAGAAAGCTTGTTATAATCTTTGTCTTAATGCTCCTCAATTGAGGATTTGTGTGTCACTCTAACAAGCGCCTGCGCTTTCTAAAGTGGCAGTGTCTATAGTTATAGAAAAGGTTTTTGTAAAAACAATTATTCGTGAGAAGTGAATTTCCTGTGTTTCACTGATCCTTCTTTGTCCTAGCGCTAAATCCATGCCATCCAGTAATTAACGCCATGTGTACACTAGCCCAGCATATATATTTGTTTCGGAATCACTGATTATCAAGGTTGCTGAAGTTACAGTGAGGTCCATTCCTGACAATTACAATTTCACAAGAAGAGGCTAGGGTTGGATTTCAGTGTGCTTGCCTGCAGACGCACGTTTGCTGAGCGAATTCTGAGAAGATTCGCCGGTCCCCAGTTGACGAGCTTCTATATAACGCGTGCGCCGTGACGAGTACTTATCACCACCGCCTGCAGCGACAGGGTGGACCGACTGTACAAGTAATGCTGCAAGGCCAGCATGAGGGAGCAATTAATCGTCTAGAAATCGATCTTCGTCAAGGTGGCTTGGCCGCTCTCAGGGCATGCAGTGTGTCATTTTCCTGTTAGTTAGGTGTATTTCTGAGAATTTTCTTGCGCAGTGGGGGCTGTAGTTTGTTCTGTAAGGTCGAACGAATAATAGTCGCAAAGTCCTCATTAATAAAGTGAAATTAGGTCATCCGCTTCGGTACCACAATAGCTAGGGTGATAAGCTGTTGACCCGAAAATCACGGTTTCGGTTCAGGCTGCGGCAGTTGCATTTCTATGAAGGCGAAACGCTAGACACTTGTGCACTTTGCAATGTTCGTGTACGTTGCTTGTTATTAAACACCAGATGATGATTATTTCCGATGCCCTCCACCACGGCTTGTCTCATAATCATACCATGATTTTTATCTATTGAAAACCTGTATACTCCTTCGGTTATGCACGATTCAGCGAATGCGTCATTGTATGATTAGGTAAAACTTGAAGCTATCGATTAAATTCACAATTCATTGTTTTTTTTTTTTTTTACAACAGAAGCATTCATGACCAGAAATGAAGGTACACTCGTTGTTTAGAGTTTTTCAAGAGGGAACTATGCTTTGGCTTTGCGGAATTGAAGCGAAATTGTCGTATTTGTTTTTGCAAGCGTAGCGTTATGCTGTGATTGACAAAGAAATCATTAATGAAGGCTGTCACGTCTGCACACAAAAAAAGCGTTAGACGTGAACACTTTGCTTGTGCGACCTTCACCGAGAAATGCGCCCTGAACTGTTCCGTGGCGTAGCGTTCTAAATTGATGTCTATACGAATAATGTCGATTTGGTGCAGAATGTCACACTTTCGTTTCTTATTCGAATCTTAGGGGTACCTGTGTTTCGAAGAGAACCATGTACGTGGATATACGTGTGCATCAAAGAACCCCGGGTGGTCGAAATTGCCGCAGTCATCCACTACAGCGTCTCTCATAATCATATATTATAGATTTGTGACGTTAAAGCCCAGATATTATTATTTAGTGCTCTGACAAGAAGTTAGCAAGATTAGCCAACACACGTGATGACTACGCTAATAACAACGTCCAACTCCTCAGTAGTGAAATATCATTGAATATGCCGAGATACGGCGAAGAACGACATACCACACTCAGCGCTGTTCTGTCATCTCTGGATCAACAGTTTTGTACCTCGCTGTGTGGACTTGGATGCATGTGGCCACTCAGCATTACGATACTACTAGAATATCGCATGTACTGTTTGCGTAAAGTGAAACCCGAACAGCGACAAGCCTCCAGGATGGTATAGTGCGCCCCGTCCACTTGCCACCATGGACAGGCTCGCATGTATGAGCAGAGTTTCCGCACAGGATATGCGCGCCAGTTCTTCGTGATGACTGGACGGCGCTCACTATACTATCGCAAAGACTTGCAGCTGTTCGGGTTTCATTTGATGCTGATAGTACAGATACCATATAGTGGCAAACGGGACAAATACTCTCTCCCAAAAATATGACCTTAAGAATTGTCTCTACCTCACATCTAAGTTGCCATTGAATCGGGTTAACAGGGTCTTCCACAGTTGACTAAAATTCTGGAGGTGTGTACCATTCACATTTGAATTTATTATGATTATTCACTTAGGATATACCGTCGCTGAAGCGAGATCAAGCACCCAATCGTCATTGCTTGAAGTAAAATGATAGTGGGTTACAACAATTTGTTGCGAAGGCATGCAATTATCATACTTTTATTATCACTCACAGCTAATTTATTTTCCACGGCTTCATTTGATTATTGGTTGCATGTCCCCCCAAATGAGAGTTTTCATTAGAATGAAACTACACTGCCCTGCAGCTTTGTTTGTTTTACGGCGTGGCTCACTTCATACTTAGTATCGAAAAATTGCCTAGCAGGTGACTCTCAGTTATAGTTTCGCTTTGTCATCACTATCCGTTTTCAAGTAATGTGAGCGTAAACCAAGCCGAGCTGTCCTAAACACCGTCCAATATCAACGTTTGCTAATGCCTCCCAGGAACCACGTGTGTTCAAAAAAGCACGCCAGGGCTTCAAGTCTTCAACATGCAGGCTAAGAGTTCGACCATATGTGCACAGAGAGATGAATGTTAAAAGCCCTTGATGACGAAAATACCTCGTGCAAAATCCAGGCATAGCAGAGAGAGGCGTCGCCGACCAGGCGACTGCCAGTTGGTGGCCGTAGTAAGCCGAAGACACCATCTCGTCACTAGAGGCAGGGCTGGGCAGCAGGGCTTCCATGTTCCGATACTGCGCAGTCGAAACCAAACGAAGGTGTGACTTCGCCCGGAGGGCCACTGTCGCTTTTTCCCCTTTAGGGAGGGCAACCCTGAGCTCCGACGCTGAGAGAGGAGGATGAAAATAGAGAGAAAGGGCAGTCATGACGTCACGACCAATGACGGGAGAGTGCGCTAGTCACACTGGCTTCTCTCTCCAGCCGGCGTCTGTCCTCCTCCCGCAAGCCCAACCGGATCACCGCATGGGCAAAACCTGTAAGAGAGCAAATGGCGCTTTGCCATAAGATGGAGAGCTGCGTCTGTACTATTGCAGGGTGCGAGAAAGAAGGAGAGGTAAGAGGAAGGCATCGTCGTTACTCCGCGAGACTAGAAATGAAGTAAACACGTAAACGATAGCGCGGCGGTCTATGGGAGCACTTGAGCGATGCCACCACCGGCTTTTCTGTTTCGGTGTTTCTTGGCCCTCTCTGTTCGCTTTTTGCTCGTTGTACGAACGGAACGCTTAATCTTACCGCGCCTATCACTATGGGGACGGGGCTCTCTCATCCTCTCCACTGACTCCGCTGTCTACCAGGGCTTTTGGCTTCTTTCGGTCTGAGATTTCCCGCTCCTTTCTGAGTCGTTTGTTTTCCCGCGCTTTTTGAACGACGCCGCCGTTCGCGTGCGGATCGCACGACTCTCGCGTACGGCGCGCGTGGCTCGTTCGGTCATCCTCCTGTCCGAGCACTTTCGTGCATCTTTTATTTTGTTTTGCTGCCTCACACTTGCGGTGACTTTGCGTTCACATTCACAAGAGAATGTCGTGATTGAATCGGGCAATTCGAAGACTTAAAAAAAAGCAACCGTGGTGTTTACATTTGTGGTGACTTCGCGTTCACATTCACAAGAGAATGTCGGGATTGAATCGGGCAATTCGAAGACTTAAAAAAAGCAACCGTGGTGTTTACAAGGACTTCCGATTCAACTGCTCTTGAAAACATTCCTATTCTTCAAGAACATCTTGCTGGCAGCAAAATGATAGAAAACATTCAAGGGTATCTTTGAGTGCATGTGCCCTGTTTAATGTTTTAACGAATATATAGTTGTGTTACTCTTAATTCTGGGGCGTAGGCAGAAATTATCTTTCTCAGGGAGGGGGGGGGGAGGGAGCACTTATTTGAAATGCGAAGTTTTCGCTCTGTATGCCATAAAAAAAAAAAAAAACGCCAGGCCTGCACGGTAGGCGATGCACAGTCACAGCGAAAGCTAGAAGGGCGACCGTTCAGTGCCTTTTCAAAACACTCATTCGGTAACTACTGCAAGCACACTTGCTTGGTACCTACTAGGGCATTAATAAAAAAAACATTTGGGTAGCAGACCGGCATTCGCTATGCTATTTTTCGTCATTCTTCTGAGAAGCGTGGTATCAGCTTAACACTTGCAAGAAATTTCGTGCCATTTGTCCATGCAGTGGCTGATGATGAGGAATTATGGCTGAAGTGGGTATGCGCCACAGTTAACCAGGGGAACAAGAACAAGCTCTTGTGATGGTTTGGAGCATTGGACGGCCCACTCGTTACGCTATTCGCATTGTGCGAGGACTGCTTGTTCTTTCGCTGTTGTAAAACGCTTTATAAGTCGTATTAACGCGATCGCTTTCCCGACATCAAGTCTGCCTAAGGCAAGTTTGACAAGTCACAAGCACCGGTGTAGCTGGTAGAATACTGGGCTGGCACTCAGCGGACCTTGGTTTGAGCCCCACTGTGCCATTGGGGCTAGGTCATGCATACCTAAGGCAAGTTTGACAACAAGTTATAAGCATCGGCGTTATTCTGTGGTAGAACATTGGTCTGGCACGCAGCGGACGCGGGTTCAAGCCCCACCGTGTCAATGGTGCAAGGTTTTTTTTCTTCCTAATTTGGTGCGATGTGGTTAAGGACACCAGCGGCGGCGGCAGACAACAACTGCGTTTCACCTGAAAAGTGATTTCATAACAGCTCTTGCTGTAAAACACTTTCAAGGGGAGGGGAAGGAGAAGCGCAGCACGGGTCCAGTGGGCCACATTCTGGATAGGCCACTGTTCTAATTCTAATGGAAGGTATGCCTTGCACTTATTTTTGTTTTTCTGAAAGGCCAATTACTCACTTTGCTGTATTTTATAATCTGTTATCTTCATTTCTTTATTATAGCTAACAAAATACTATTGGGCCTGGGAAAGCTGTTAATACTATACTTTAACCCGAAATTCACACAAACCCCAAGTAGACAGAGCAGGCACAAGCGCTAGTCTTCAAGTCATGTTGAGATCAGTTTTGGATACCTATTGGGCCATCTCTGGTGCGGGTGAAATCGACAATACCATAGGATATGATATATTTAGAGCCATAGCGCCAAGAAAAGTGATTGCTCACCGTCAAACGCAACTAAGTGGATGATGTTCGTGATAAGGACACAAAAATTATCAGTAGTTCTGCGTTAGGCTTTAAAGTACATCGCGAAGTAGTTGCATGTTTTAGGTATAGGTCACATCACTGAACCAATACACTTCCAGTGTCGTTACTTAGCAATTCAAGCATTTTGCATAGCAACGCTGGCGTGAAATTACTTAAGTGCCTAATCTCTGTCGATCCGGAGGGCTCATCACTGTATACCTAGCTCATGGAAATACAATGGCCACTGAAGTTTTGTAACGGTTATTCGCTAGAACAGTCTCGCTTCTCTTCAAACGTTGCCGTTTGGAGTACCGGACTACAGTCACCTGCTTCCACTGTTTCATTTTATTTTTATCGCTTTATAGAGCTCTCACAAGGCAGCCGGCTCGCTAACGGTTTTCGGCAAGAAGATGCCGACAGGCGCGGCCCAATTATGCCCTCAGCCACCGGCAGGTGCCGCTGCACGCGACTGGCGCGTGGCCCGTCTCAGGAGGCTCAGCACGCTTGAGCGGGTCGCGGGGCACGTGAAGAAATAAAGAGAGAGAGAAAAAATAAATAAATAAAGAAAGAAAGAAAGAAAGAAAGAAAGAAACGGGAGAGAAAAACCAGCCGCCTTCCCCTATTTCTTTCCTTTGTCCGTTACTTCCCCAACCTTCTCTTCTTCGGTTTCTCGTTCGGGTGGAGAAGGCTTTGTGTTCCGTCAAACCTATATTTTCTGTCCACAACTCCTGACACCCTGTGGGGACGAGTTGGGCTATCGTTTGAACGAAAAATTGTTCTATTGTTGGAGCCCCCTTTTACTTTTCTCTGCACTGTTTTCTCCTTCTTTTCTTACAAAGGTTTCCGCTACTCTTCTGAACCGTTTTGACTTCACATGCACTGACGATCTCACAGATATGTTAATGAGGAACCACTGTGCGCATTCTGACGGTGTTTATTGCATCTGCATTTTCTTTTATGTTTAGGTATAGCTTTGCTGAAAGGGGTGCCAGAGCTGATTCCTAACCTTCTCTACACTGAGATATTTCATTTCTGATGTCATTTCTCTATATCCGCCTTCCGTTCACCATGGCCTTCCAGTACTCTGGACCTACCCTCCGCGGTTGTCTAATCCTTGTGCTGCCCGACTGTGGGCCTCAAGGTTGCGGGATTGAATACCGACCATGGCGGTCATACTTCAATGCAGGCAGAAGGCTACAGACCCGCGTGCTTAGACGTTGGTGCAAGTCAAAGAGCTCAGCACGGTTAAAATTTCCGGAGCCTTTCACTAAGGCGTCATTTATAATCATATCGTGGTTTCGATATGAATATTTACCGCTATCACCTTTTTTCAACTCTTCTCCTACTAAGTCCTTCATGTATATTTTTTTAAATTCACTAATTAATCCCAACCTCGGCTTTACAGTCGTAATCGAAGGCTACAACCATGATGGCGGGTCCGGATGCAAGAATGAATGCTATGGGCATTCCCTTTATAACAGGCCGTTGATATGTATGCTCCCATAATCGACAAAAATGTTATTTTTCTTTCTTTTAATGTTGGCTTAATGCCTTGTCCGATTCGAGTAAATCAATCTTACAATAGGACAAAATTTAAGAACACTGCGTCACCTGTAAATGACGTATCAACGACTTGTTAGGGCTCCGTGACGCCTATATACTCGAGCAGGAGAGGTTCTTAACCCAACGTGTACCCGCAGAAAGAAACCATCTGCCCTCGGAGAGGGGCCTAACTGTTTTGCAGAGACACGGGGCGATTTCCTTCTGCCACGAAGGCCCGGTGTTGACGGTGACCTCTACGCACGCCGCTGGTGTCGTAACGGACGCGTGCCGAAGCGCCCCCTTCCGTCTTACGCCGCACGCGCGAAGAACAGAGGCAGCGTCTGCGGGGATCAGCTGTCCCTTTGTTCTCGCAAGAAGCGAACGAACAACGTGAGCGCGACAACGTGACTTCGCTTTATATCGTCGCTCGGAGCGTTAGACGACTTCACAGCCGGCAGGGTTCTGCGAACACGCGAAGTCACTAACTTGACCTTGTTTTGATTCGTTTCACTTGCTAACCGGCGTGCACTGCTCTGATAGGGTAGGACTTTCTTCCTTTGTTTCTTTCGCTAGTTTTGCCCATGACAAAATTGAATTCAAGAGTGCGTGTCTTCTCTTCTTTTTTGTTTTCTTTAGAAATTTGCCGCCACGAGCAGGTGAAGCCGCTAGATTGCGGGGCGTTATTCAACGGCCTTTCTTTTTGCCACCGGAATTCACAGCCTTTTGTAGGGCGGTTGCTTCTGTTGAGCTGGGGAGGGCAAGGACCCGTGGATAAGGACCAGTTGTGGGAGAGAGCAAGGAAGGCTGCCGTGCAAACACTTTTGTATTTCAAACAGCGCCTTATTACTAGCACATCCCACCACTGAACGACGCCACTCGCGCACAGAAGAGAGGACGAAGACGTAGAATTGGCTTAACGGTCACTTTGCAGAAGCAAGGCGGCCCATTATGACAACCGAATGAAGAACCGCGTTCCACATTCGAGAGCGAACACATTAAAAAGCAAATATGTTGACTTGAGAATGTGTGCTCTGGTCTGTTATACTCTGTACTGGGGAAAGCGGGACATAGTGACAATTATTATGAGGACCGGAACCAATGCGTATGTACAGTACCAACCCAACACAGCGCTCTTTTTAAACTGTAATGTCAAGTCTATTACTGTTGGGACAATCTATAAATGTCCAAATAGCAGCCCTTGATAATGTTTTGTTGATCATCGTGGGCAATTGGTGAGTTACACTTGTTCCCACCGATGCCGGCCAATGTTGAACCCAGTTCGACTTTAGACAGTTGCAGCTGTACTACACGTACGCGCTCCTCGTGGTTGCTTGAAGCTGTCTTTTTCCACAGCTATGCCCGACTTCGCGAGTTCGATTCCCGCTTACGACGGTAGCTTACATGAGGAGAAGACATGCAAGAACGCTTGGGTACCTATACATTGTAGCTCGAAGAAATCGATCTTGCAAAATTCACACCAGAGCACCCCACCCTCTCTGCATTGTACTCTGATTTGGAACTCAAAAGGCAAGCAATTATTATCAGAGAAAAGGGTGTTACTTCGACGGGTGAGTGTATAGAGCCACAGTTGTGTACACTACCATGAGAAACAAAAAAAAAAAAGGACAGGAGCCCCATGAATGCTTTTCGTGTCACACATGACTTTCAAGTGCATAACGCGCTTTTTAGAGAGGCACTATAAATCTCTTTATATGAGACGTGCGACTCATGATTTTCCTGTAGAGATGCAGCGTGTCTAAAGAAAGTACAGTACACGTGAGAATCACGTATCGCAAGAAATAGTCATGGGTCTCCTTTTTTGTAAGTAGGTTGTCGACCAGTCAAGTGTTTACGCAAATGTTTACGTAAGATTTCTTCGGTGTGCATGGGGGCATTTTAGAGCAAGCCCATTACGTCAATAAGGACTCCTATGTGTGGTAGCAGCCACTTTAACACCCTCAACGTGCACAGTAAGAAGTTGAAAACAGTCTACTTGCAAGCTCTCGTTTTCTTTATTCTCTCATTATCAAGGCATCATGTCCCCGTTACTTCAATGAACTTTGATAGCATCTCGTCGGACCTATAGGTAGCTGTTTTTTCAGATTTGGTGCGTACAGCTTGTGACCTTGTGCGGGACAAGTGTACTTTTGATACCATGAATAGCATTGCCATAAAGCAGGCTTTCGAAATTAAAATAAATATATATGTACTAACAACAGAATTGTGCCCTAACTGCAGCTTAAAGGGGACTATAGGTTACGGGTGAAGCAGCCTGGTGACACCTTCGTTTAACAACGAAGATTTAACTGCCTGCCTATGCACTGTAAATTCCATCGGCCATACAGACCTCAACATCTTGATCAGAGGCGGCTGTTCAAGACGGAAGTTAGTCGGCGTACTTTGTGCAATAGCAAAAATAGCGCATAAATTTACCATACCATGCTATATCTCCCAATTTTTTCCCCGGGTTGCAGTATTGTGACAGGAAAAAAGGTTGACACTGGATGCTATGTTTCTGCATGTCATCTTCATAAAATTTCAAGCACTTTGCGAGCTCTCAGTCTCTCAAAGCTCTCAGATAGCTTCTGTCGGTTGTGCGCTGAATTCCACCAGTCATTAATGCTATAAAAAATGTGCTCGGGTAACGACTGCGGTGATGTTCCGACTATGATTGCCTTCATTTGGCATCACTTCCTTTTTCATGAGTTTTCCGCTTCTTGAGAAACCAACGTAGACGTACCGTATAGATTAAGTCGAATAAATGACCACGGCAGTGGATTCCGAGACTTGTTGCGGCTACGTGTCGGGAGGGTTTGGCGTGCGGTGGGTTCATTATGAAGGGCACGACTACGATGTTTCACTACAGATGTCGCAGCAGAATAAAACATTGCATCGAGGTCCTTCGCTCACTCGCAGCTTGGTAGCACTGGTGACATGTATGCTTACCGATTTGTCGTAAGGAAAGTCGGTGTAGCGTTAATTGCACTGCCGAGCCTGAAGGTCGTGGGTGCGAACCCGACCACTGGGGCCCTATTAAGCTGGAGGAAATGCAAAAAAAAAAACAACACTCGCGTATACTGTAGAACGATGCATGGCTTAGCAAATATCAGCTTCATGATTTCTCCTTGGTTCACCACTACGTAGGTCAAGCCTGAAATGCTGATCATGGGATCACGCCTTTGCAATGTAAAACTCCGTTGAATAATTTTTACGTTAAAACTGAAAACATTTTCATGAGAAGCAATAAAATGGTACCAACGAGACTTGACAAATGATATTTCTACAAGAAGTGCAAAAATATTTATTTATTTATTTATTTACTCATTTATTTATTTATTTATTTATTTATTTATTTATTTATTTATTTATTTATTCAATACTGCAGACTCAAGGTCCAAGCAGCGTGGTATTACATATACAGATAGAAATAAAATAATTACGAAAAGAAACAATAAAGGGCGAGGTTATTCATTTATTCAATACTGCAGACTCAAGGTCCAAGCGGGGTGGTAATACATATACAAATGCCCCGCCGCGGTGGTCTAGTGGCTAAAGTACTCGGCTGCTGACCCGCAGGGCGCGGGTTCGAATCCTGGCTGCGGCGGCTGCATTTCCGATGGAGGCGGAAATGTTGTAGGCCCGTGTGCTCAGATTTGGGTGCACGTTAAAGAGCCCCAGGTGGTCAAAATTTCCGGAGCCCTCCACTACGGCGTCTCTCATAATCATATCGTGGTTTTGGGACATTAAACTCCACAAATCATCAATACATATATAAATAAAATATTTACGAAACGAAACAATGAGGGGCGAGGAAGGTTGTCTGGTAGGGCAATTCATTCATCACATGTATTAGTAAGACAGTTCGATTCACATATGGTGCATTCACATATGATGTATGTTTTGACAAAAACGCATCGTTTTGCACAAGACAACGTAAAGATGGCGAAGTGCTTCCAGCTCAGTCTTCAAAGTTCAGCTATTCGCATAGCCTCAATCGCTAGGCAACACTCCCTGTGCCGAAACTAAGACTCCATGCGGACTATAGACGGATGACTACGGCACAAACCAACTGGCTAGGTAAGGTAAGGTTAGGTTACGCAGGCCGGAAGAGTAGGGTTCGGCGCCTAATAAAGCACCAGCGCCAAGGAGCGCTCGCTTCATGCACCTGATTCATCGTTACAAGGGACGCTACGTGCCTTTCTCCTCTCCCTTCCGCGCCACCCTCGTAAATAACTCGGGGCAACTTGAAAGCATCCTCGACCGGAAGGGGTTCAGAGACCTCAGAACTTCCACTGCAGGGTTCAAAGGTTGTTGCAGTCACCGAGAAATACTCCATATAGTCACATCTTCAAGACTATCTGTCGTGCTCAGCACCATTGTTCTTCCTGCTAAGTTGTCATGGTGATTCATGATGAATATGATAACTATTGTGCTAGGGATGATGATTCACGTCATTTGCAGATGACTCACGTGCCTGCTGCAATCAAAAGTGCCAGGCGAATGGCTTGTGCAATGTTTGCCTCATCACTGCTCTCTAGGTTTAAGTCGATGTTAAGTATATTGAACACTGTGCAAATTGGTCATGTAAGTGCACGTACGTGCACATCTGACCTTATAATGCGAATTGTAGTACCCACGTAGTTTCACAAGTTTGGCGCATTATTTCTGTAAGTTGTATCGTTGATGTGTTTTGCATGGGCGGATTGATAAAATGATTGATTGATTGATATGTGGGGTTTAACGTCCCAAAACCACCATATGATTATGAGAGACGCCGTTGAGGAGGGCTCCGGAAATTTCGACCGCCTGGGGTTCTTTAACGTGCACCCAAATTTGAGCACACGGGCCTACAACATTTGCGCATCCATCGGAAATGCAGCCGCCGCAGCTGGGATTCGAACCCGCGACCTGCGGATCAGCAGCCGAGTACCTTAGCCACTAGACCAACGCGGCGGGGGGATTGATAAAAAGCCCCCACTTCAGCTTCTATCGCGCAGCAAATGACAAATATGTTCAGGTGGACAACCGGTGAAGACAAATGCTAGGCAAAATGAATTATGGGCAGTAGAAATCACGTATTATCCTTGAAGTTTCTATTCCTATCTTTTTTTTTTGCATTGTTCATAATATCAGATGTCAAAAGTGATAAATGCTGTTGCGGAGGCTTTTTGTCCACTGAAAGTATACGAGGGCGACGCTTTGCAAGTGAATCTGACGGACGTAGCGCCTCTGTTATTCTTTTGTCAGTCGGTCCTGTTCTTTGTTGTGCGCAAGAAGTTGCATCGGAACACCAACGCGCTCGAACTTACGTGACTTCAATGTCACGAGACGTGTAGTGTCAGCATCGAGTGTGCGAACCATTTCTCTCGGCATCGCCTACCCTCTTCACGAGTGAACAGACACACATTTTGTCTTCCCGTACCCACGGTTTGCGCGGAAAGCTCCGGAGTAAAGAAGGGGCGGAAAAAATAACAGCTTCCTGTCTTAGACTCCACAGTAGGCCCACACCAAGATCGTACTGCCATAAAGTGGCATGCCAGGTACCACTCACATGACGGATCGCTGACCGTGTCAGTCTGTATGTTCTGGGACCCGTACTGAGCACAGCAACCAGCACGAGCTTATGAAAGCAAGAGTGAAGGCATTCTGTCATGGACGATAGAGACAATAGGAGTTGAAACGCAGGCAAGCTAGCCTGACTAGCTCTATTGCTGGCTACTCTGCGTTGATTGAGGAGGGGGGGACATTGTGCACAAAGAACATAGACAAAAACAACACAATAGGTATGAGAAATATGCTAGCCTCCTTGTAGGTCTAAGAAAAGAAGCCATAGTGAAGACAGTCTGCCATAAAGACAACAGACACGAGAGGAAACACAAAATAACTGTCTGGTGGCTACTCTGCGTTAGAGGGGGAAGTGTGGGGAAAAAAAGACCAAGGGTGTGACAAGTACCGGTCTTCACAAACAAGATAGCAAGATAGGTTGTCTGACAAAGATCAGTAGTTCACACAATTCCGATCCTTCCAGAAAACACGTCTGTTCACTTTTTGACAGAAGGATGATGTTTCCCCCTCTCTCCCGAATAGCAGGCCACAAAAAAATACAAAGCATTGCAGGCACCTTTGCGAACAATAGGTCAGATTGTCCAGCGTGTTGTGGTGTACAGTTCAAACATGTATCCCGCTGAGAAGCGGCAGGACTAGCGGCAAACCGTCCGGGCTCTTTCGGCATGGCGGAAAGCCTGAAACTTGTTTACGCACGTCTCCTGTGTGAGAAGAAAGTGGATGACAACGTTAGCAAACCCGCTGGAAGCCTTTTCCCACCGTTTATGATTGAACGCCCGACAGAAGGAAACCGTGTGGTGCTCTGGCGAGGTACAACGCTGCTTGCGGTAGCACGGTTCCGAACGGTGAACATGGTGTTGGAGCCACGTGCCATCTCGTAAAACACCGCACTCTTATTTTGACAGATTAACACGAAGTAAAACGAGTTTTTCTAAAAGGATTGATTTCGTCTCAAGATTTTGTCTAGTGCGTATGCCTCCGACCATACCGACTGCATATGGAACACTCAATGTGGACCGAGAAAGTACAATGTGAGTTGGTTTGCACAAGTTTAGTTTTTAAGGCGGGAGCCTGACATGCCTCATCATACCGTGACCATTGGATTCTTCAGCGCAAACACGAGATGCAGGAGAAGCAACGTGTCATTCCGTCTTCCTGTGGTTTCACCATGATGTTACAGAAGCATCAAAATTTGTGCAGCCACCATGGCATCACTATATGACATCAACCCCCGCGCCGTCACATTATGACGTAGCCAAATGGCATCGTTGCTTGGTTAGAATTCTACAGATCCAGGAGGGACTAAGAAGCCAACGAGAGGCGCAGAAAGTCGTCTTTGGCAAATGCATGCAAAAGAGAATGCGTCACATTTATTTATTAAAGTAGACACTTCCACTGCTTCAAGCGTGCAAATTGGTCAGCGTTTCTTGTCGGCATGTTTCGTCCACGGTGTAAATACTAGTGATTCAAAGTGACTTTTTCAGGGGACTAGTTTTCACGTGGCGTCCTGACGACGGCGCAGATTGCCCTGACCCACTGCCTTCTATGCACATGCGCCTTGTATCTTTCACGTCTTGTGCAGCATATCTTTCTGGTAAAGGAAATCACTTGGAATGCAGCGCCCGTCCCGTCATGTCCTTCTGTGTGCCTGTGTTTCAATTGTAGCACCGAATTCTTTCAAATACAAAAAGTGGGCACTACCAGCCTGCTCTACAACGTGTTTTGTTAAGCTTCCAAACCAAGGAATTGCAAAAACATGTTAGTTCACGAAAGCCTTCGAAGGGTGGCGCGGAAGGTTCAGTTTATCGACTTTGAAGAAAAATGAAAAAGCCTTCACCTTCGAATTGGCTCAGGCGGATGTATAAGGGGCTCTGAGGACTTGGTATTACTGGTATGTTTACAGCAGATGTTGGCGCCCTTCTCGCGCCAGCCTCGCCGGAAGACGAAAGGATATACTGCACGAGAAGGGAAGACATTAACAACAATCATGAACAGGTGTTGAACTTGATCTCGTTTAGAGAGCTGTAATACTGCAACAACGAAAAGCAGACGTTTTCCGCTCAGCCCGGCATGCGCTGAAACAACAACAACAACAACAACAAAAAAACTGCAAAATTGGCGACACAAATTCTGGTGCCGTCTTGCCCAGCACTATCGGGTAATTTGGTCGCTTTCGCGTACGCTAGTGCGGCGCCTCTAAACGCTGCTCAATCAACAGCCGCACGCAAGCATGACGTCACGGTTCGCCGCTCTTACGCTGGCCTGAATTTCGCGCGCGCTGAGTATATCTTGGCATCCCATTCAAGGTTTCGCTCATTCATACACAAACGCGAGCAACATGGTTAAATTGCCGTATTCGGATAAAGCATTCTAATGGCGGCACGTGCAACGTGTGTACGGGCGGTAGAGTGAAGTGGTGCGTGTAAACAGAGCTGATGTGGTCACGCGAGCCCCGGTGCACTAGGGGTCAGCGAGCTCTTAAGCGAGAATCACAGGTGGAATCACTGGATTGGGACGAACGTTTAGTGAAACAGATTCAGCTGGCTGCAATGACATTCATACGTAATTTTACAATTTTTTCTTGAAATAAAAAATACGTGACATACATAATTACTTTGTATACAAATATTTTTATATAACTTTTGTATACAAATATTTTTATATACAGTTATTTTTATAAACATTTATATATGCTTATGAATTGTGATTATTGGGGTCAATCCGAGATTAGTGTAAGTACACATAACACGAACATTACTTATTTCAAATTAGTTATACTCAAGGTTACGAACCGAAGAAAGCACGTAATTGAATGTCATTTATGAGATAATTTTCACAACTCTAACTGAAGCTCACGCGATAAAATACCGAGGCTTAGTAGTTTCAGCATGCATCAGTTGTGAACCACACGTGAACAGCACTAGTGTTGCTGCAGGAAAAAAAATAATGGTTCCTTCGCCACAAACTAAAACAGGAACACCATCCGTTAGGCTGTTTGCAAATTTGACCTACGTAAGGCCAACGTTAGAATATGACAATGCTGTATTGGATCCTTTTCAGTCAAGATAATAAATAGAATTGAAAAAAACGGAGAAAAGCCTCAAGGTTAGCTTTATCGCGATATTTTCGAAATGATTCCGTTTCCGAAATGCTTAAGTTGCTTGAATGGCTTAAGCTGGCTCAACGCCGGATAGTTGGTAGACCTAAATTTCTTTCTTTCTTATCAAACAGACACTTCAGTATTGGAACTAAACTTTATCTTGTTCCCAAGACGACCAGCAATGTCAGCCTATGCAACCGATTTGTGTTTTTGGTTCCAAAATCCACTCTTTATGTGTACGCGTATTTTTTTTCCTACCACGAACGATAAAAGAGTGGAATCAGTTTCAGTATCTGTACTGCATTCGAAGAATAGAGAGACTTTTGAGGAGTCTGTTTAACGTTGAGTATCCCCCGCCGCGGTGGTCTAGTGGCGAAAAGAGTCGGCTGCTTACCCGCAGGTCACGGGATCGAATACCGGCTGTGGCGGCTGCATTTTCGATGGAGGCGAAAATGCCGTAGGCCCGTGTGCTCAGATTTGGGTGCACGTTAAGTAATCTCAGGCGGTCGAAATTTCCGGAGCCCTCAACTACCGTGTTTCTCATAATCATATGGTGGTTTTGGGACGTTAAACTCCGCATACCGATCAATCAATTAACATAGAATATTGCTAGTGTTAGGCACATTGCCACGTTGTTCGAAAATACAGCGTGTAGTTACTTCATATTGCATACTCTACAACCATCACAATATCTGTATGCACGTTTCTCTACAGCAGTTTTCAAATCTTCTTTGGTTAATATGAAAAAAAAAAGAATATTTCTCTAGTTTTGTCTTTGTTATATGTTGTGCTTGTTTTTGTTTTATGTTAACATTTACTGTACCACCCTGCTATGGCCATGAAAGCCAACAGTATTTGAATATAAATAAATAAATAAATAAATAAATAAATAAATAAAATGAAACACCACGAGTAAAAAAAGGGTTTGCATAAAACGGTGAAACTATGATAAACGTTCGGGCGATACGCAACTTCAATTAACACAAAAAAATACACAAAAAGTTTACTTCTTGTTTAGCAACCTGAACGAATCTGCGCAAGGTGTGCTAAGTACACATTTATGTGTTTTGCATTTGTCTGGTGTTGGATGCGCTGCAGAAATATGATTTGTCGTGACGCTCTAAAAAGAACAGCGTGTGACCCAAGGAACCAGTTTCGACTTAATATCCTTTGTCACTAGTGTACATAAGCTTAAGGTGCAGCTCAATGCAGAGATGCTCGGGCACATTGCACAGGTTGTCTAGTTTAACTCGACCCCTCCCTCCAGAGGACTAAGTGGATAACTAAAGCTCTGGGAGAACATATCACATAAAAACTTCCTTCTACGAAGCACTTTGTAGTGAGAGTTTATGTGATAACAGAGCTTTAAAAATAAACAATACCAAAGTGTGATGACCGAAAGTTCTTCAAGGTGGCAGGGACTCACACATAGAAAAAAGTATAAGGCCCGCATGCACGAACACAAGTGTAAATAAATGAAAAAAAAATCCCAGCATATCTATGGAGTGAATGAAGATGACGGAGGCGAAGAATCAATGAGCCCGTCCGTGCTTCTGTCCGTCCGTTCGTTCTTGCTTCCGTCAGTCCGTCCGTGAGTACGTCCATCTATCCATCTGTCTGTTGTCTGTCTGTTCGTGCGTCCATCCGTCCGTACATCCGCGCGTCTGTCCACCCGTCCGTGCGTCAGCTAGTCTGTCCGTCCGTCCGTGCGTTCATCTAGTGAACACTCCAAGTACCGTCATCTCCCATCTCGCATCCCCTGTGGCACATACCCGCTCTAGAGCGGGTATGCACCACTGATGGCTACGTACTACTACATACATACAAGAGATGGACAGACGCACGCCTTAAGGAGCTTCCCCCCTAAAGAAGCTGCCGCCGGAATCATTTAGCGTGGTCACTATCTGCTGAATAGCCGGCATTCACGCCTTAATTTATTTTACCATGGGAAGCAAGTACGAGCAGCCTCGGAAATTGAACGCGGAACTTTTTTTTCCATACTTCCGTATTCGTCTACGCGAAGCGTGTCTTCAAATCGCTACCTTCAAAGGCATAGCATTCAGGTAAATCGCGACTGCACCTGGCTTAATCCCTCATTGCGCCTCTTTTCCCTCCGAACCCACCTGGCTTAAAATTAAGGGTTCATGGAGGGAGCTGGGTGCTAATCACGTCTCTCCTCTCGTTTTTTTTTTCATCATGCCAGTGCTCTCCACACAAGACCATCGCAGGCAAGGTGCGGCTGCGAGGCGAGAGCGGAAGCAGCTGTGGTACCTCGTTACGAGAGGGACACACTCAGCTCAACGCGTCCTCGGAAGGATGCGCTCGAGACAGAAATAAGTGCACGCGTGCCCTGTACCTGTGTGGCAGTGGGTGGCGTATGGCGATTTTACGCCATCTTTGTCCAGCCATTAAGAATGTGCGAGTGTTATCAGTGATGAGAGCATGGAGGGACACATCTGTCTCCTTCAAGGACTTCTGGTTGAGTCCTTCCGGTCTTCCGAACCTTTACAAGGTTGATAAAAAATAAAACTCCTACACAGGCGATAGTTTTCGTGCAAGGTAATAGTGCAAAGACGTTTACTTCCATGGGAGGGAGGGGCAGCTCTTCACATATCACCGGATAGGTTGACCCACAATAGCGTTCGTTCGTCATCGGTACAAGAGTTATCTTGGATGTACATGATAGTCTTCGAAAAGTTGACGCAGACTTACAGTCGATTGACGGTAACTAATCAAAATTATTTAATGAGATAGCTCAATTGAATAAAATTGTCGAAATACTTAGTGTCTCCTTGAGAGCACCATCTTCTTTTTACCTGCGATATGACTAGCTGTAATGAGGAAGTCCCCCATCTCTGGGCGAAGAGAACACGCGCCTGATGGTCACAAAATAAGTTTCATTTTCTCTATCCTAATCATTAGCCATAGAGACTACCAAGTTTTTCAAATCACGAATAGCTGTGCTTCAGGCCACCCTCTTCAAGCAGCGAATATAAGGTCATCGAACGGACTTGGCGAGTTCATTCTGTACGGCAAACTTCGCCGCACATACACCCACGTGAAAGCTCGTACGAACGATGCTCAGAGCAGCGTACAGCGGTATGTATACGCTCAACGTGACACTATAAAACTGCCCCCGCTGACAGGGGATATCAATCTACAAGTTCGGCGACAGGGCGCTGCCATACGTGACGCTCCGGACGTGACCGAGAAGTACCCCTCTAGAAGCACTCGGGATGATATCGTCTCACATTGATTCTCCGCGGTGCTTCTATAATGCGCGCAAGGCAAGCGAAGAAGTTACATGGTTGCAACAGCGCCGCGAAACCACGCCCTCCGGTAGCGTAGCCCGAATGTGAAAAGTCTAATTAAACCGAATTAAGCGGCGATACGTTGCCGATGAGGGTATTTACACGTCCACTGTTTATTTTTCACTGTCAGTCCGAAACGGTGGCAGGAATGGACAACCAGCTCCGCGGGAGTTCGTGTATGTTTCGTTGGTGATTTCAAGTCACCATTTACGATGTGAATGCCAGTGAGAAGTTTCGAACCGGAAAAAACAGCCACAAAGAGAACGCCGGAGAACTGGTCTGATTTAGAAGCCCAGGCATAGAGTTGATGGCCATCTAAAAGGTTTCAACAAGATAAAGGTGTTTCTTTTTTCTGCAATTCTTTCTTTCTTGTTTACGCAACGACGAGTTTTTCTGTCCACGCTACAGCACCGAATATCGCAAACGCGATCTTTAAGTGCCCCTCGTTAACGGCCTCAAAGCCTGCAATGCGTTTTCACGACGCACGAGGGCAACGCCACTGGACAGTTGAGATTTCGCACACGAATGTTTCCTATCCCATACCATGTAGGCAGCAGCACCATAAAATGGCGGTGGGTGGCATACTCGATATCATTATTTATCTAAGCCTAACGGTGAAGCTGTTAGGCATAGACAACCACTGCTTATCCGGTGGTGTGTTCGGTGAAGACTGGAAGGTTGCTTCTGCTGCTGTCTTGTTGTGAAATTATGACAGGTCTTGTTTCATACCTGCATGAGAAATCCAACTTTAGTAGACAAAATATAAAATAAAAGACGAATTCACAGGCCCAGTCAACGTACGGTGCACATTAGACGTCGAATATGATGCAGTGTTCCGAATTGGGGCAGGGTTCGAATTCGGGTTGTTCAGTTGTCACGCACGTGTTTAACACGTAAGTCCCAAATAACAGGAGGCTCAACTAGCTGATAACTATTGTTGGTTCTAAGCTGATAAGTAATGACGCGATAACAATGCTGGGCAAAGATACTTTGAAATTGAATAGCGACACGATAGACACTACTCAGGCCACAAGTATTGGAAATACAAGATGCTGCCACATGTATCCGATACGATACCTGTGAATTGCACCGTAACGTATACCTGGATACATTCACAAATTCGTTGCAATTGACCCCCATAGTCTAGCAGCAAAGGCGTACGCTCAAAAAAAAAAAAGACTGTTTTAAACCTTTTAAAATGTACCTAATTTTTTTTAACAAAATGTATGCTGGTATCTCAAACGCTTCATGCCAAAGTAAGTTAATTTCCTCCAGGAAAATCTTATTATACATTGTTTTAGCTGCTTAACGGAACAGCTCTGTAGACACTTCACTAACAGCCGTTCATGGTTGCTGTTCTGTAACTAATGGGAGTCGCTGGAGAGCTTGCAGGCGAGCTAACAGATTGTCATTTAATCACTAGAGCTTCAAAAAGAAATGTTCCCACGATAGCGCCAATTCAGCTTCTCCACGAAAGACTGTTTCACAATAAAAAACCACCGGTGTATGTCCGTACCAATGTTGGCAGCGACCTTTTTTCTGGAAAATTGTGTATAGACCTACGTAGAACAAATAAAGCTGCTATTACTTTTCCTATTGCTTTTATCTGATGGCGTAAATCATTTGTCATCTACGTTCTCACTAAGGAGCGATTTGTGTTGAGCGAGGAAATAGGTTCGCCGTTCACCTTGGTGAAACATTGGCTACTGTGCTCAGCTGCTAACACAAAGGTCACGGGTTCGATACCGGTTATGGAGGTCGCATTTCGAAGTAGTGGAGGCCCGTGTACTGTGTGGTGTCAGCGCACCTTAAAGGTCATCATCTGGGCCGAATTTACAGAGCCCTCCACTACGGCGTCTCTCATAACCATATCGTGGTTTGTATATGACAATATCTATGATTATTAGAACATGTGAACCTCATAGACGCTTCAGACCTATTATATTGTCCCCTGGAGGTGACACCCCGGAAAGCGGCAATCACTCTGGTAGAAATGAAGCTCACTAATAAGCAACTTGTGCCCACAAAACTGAGTAACTCAAAGTACCAGCAAAGCTAGCTGTACACTGAGAGCGGCAATGAGTGTCGTCGACTTTTTGTAATCAATCATCGGCAGAACGCGTCTTGTGTTGATACAGCGATGATTGCACCTTCGGGCGTTATCGCTGGAGCGTTTGTAAGCTCGCAAGTTAATTATAAATGCGTACTATGCGTAATCCTAATAAAAATTGTTTTCAGTTTCTGCGTCCTAAACCTGTGATATAATTTCGAGAAACGCAGAAGCGGAGCGCTTCTGAAATTTCGACCTTGTGGTGTGCTTTGAATCGCAATATAATCCGAGTATATGCGCCTCTAGCATTCAACCTCTACCCACATGTGGCCGCCGCAGCAGGATTTGCACGTACGCTTGGCAGCACAATCTCAGACAATCTCGAAGTTTACGAACCATGCATTGCGAGTGGCTTGCACGTAGTGGCCATAATTTGTTTGCGACTTAGACCCGATAACACCCAAATAAAGAAAAAAAAAGATGCGTGGCAGCATAGCTGCACAAGTATGGTCACGGGAAAGCGCCGCTGTTTATGCTATGGCCGCCTATAGCTACGATTAGCTCGCAATGAATAACAGTAAAAAATAGGAACGCACAATAAAGAAAGTGTTAGTAACTAAAAAGAAAATCCTTTTTTTTTTCATGCATCCTTGCTGAATAAGTAGAGGTGCACCATAGAGGCAGCAGTCCTAGTATCTAGGAAAATTAAGCATGAAGTATCGTAAACTTTCTGTTAAGGTAAGGCAATAAAAAATCAGTGGCTAAGGGAAATCATCTCAAATTGCTTATTGGGACGTTCATAAGAAAAGCGGACTATTTGACGTAACAATGTTTTTCACAATTCCTTCTATAAATTTTTTCACTGGCTCCTAATAATTCTCAATATTATATTGCAACTTGAATTTTTTTTCAGTTTGTCAAGCAGTAAAGAATATTTGGTGTAGTATACTCAGCGGACACCCAGATCCTGAAATATTTGCTTCCAAAATCACCTTTGAAGAACAGTAAACTGAAGTGAGTATAAATGTGTGAATGGCAAAAATAAAGCGGACAGCTTTACTTTTTAGAGCATCAGGTGATGAATTAAATGCAAGAGGAGGACAAGTGAGAAAGCACTTGTGTAACAATCAAACTATAATTTCAAGAACTCTTTGCGTAGAAACAGCTGGAAGAAAGTGGGATGTTACGCGAAGATATCATTGGATAGGAAAACGCTTGTTCTATTAAATACAGAATCAGCACCGGCGATGCTATAGATCCGTGCTAGGGAGTGGAATGTGAATTTGGGTGGTCATCGCCACACGCGATGTTAAACACGGCGCTTGCAAGTGGCTAAGGGTAAGCGTCAGGGTTCCATCACAACTGAAGAGAAAGTGGCATACCAACTCTCGCTTGCGCAACGTAGCACTACTACTAGAAGCGCGGCCAGACTGGGACGCCATTACGACACAGTGGTGCCGGAGTAGCATACATCGTCAGTGGAGTCTGACCGTCCTTTTCTAGATGTGCGGCACGCGCCAGGAACGATGTGGTCACGATGGAAGTGTGACTTTAGCCGAGGTTAGCCGTTACACTAAGTGGCCGACGAGAAGAAGTTACGGTAAGGAGAATACCTATCTCAAGGAATTCATATATGCATGGCATCTGTTTGGTGCAGGAGACTGCTTTGTACAGGCCGATGGAGCTACGACTTTCACAATAAGTGCCCGCCGATGCGAAGTTGCACCAACAAGATGCGCTTTTATTTGATGCCTCCTTTATGTAGGGCGACTGTAAAAGATTTCTTTTTACATATCGAAGTAGGTGGGCCTTTGAATGACATTTAAGAAAATAAAGAAAACTGCAGGCAACAGCAAAAAAGGCACAGCTATCTCCCTTTAGTCCCACAATTCGCCGGTGCGCAGTGTCACATGCGCGGTCCCTATAATATGTAAACTTTAGGATATATATATATATATATATATATATATATATATATATATATATATATATATATATATATATATATCAACCTACGAGACAAATCATCACAGCGCCAATGTTGGGAAAATTTCACTATGTTGTAACATAGCTTCGTGACAACTTCATTCTCCCATAAGAGCATAATTGAGTGATTGCTGTTGTGATGGAAAACTACGCCTTACTTGTTGGATTCCTCGCCATGCAGCTAAGTATGAGCACTGTCGAAAGTGTGTGTGTGTGGGGGGGGGGGGGGGGGGCTTGTGTTCTCCTTGCTCCCCCTCAGTTGATACGCCTACGAAAAAAAGAAATCTCGAAAACAACAGGCACGTGGGCAAAGTAGAGAACGTAGTTTCTGTCGAGATTGTGCGAGCTTTGTCATGTTGCTTTGTTTCACCGAAAGGCACACACACGCGCCTCATCGCGTGCCCTGACTGGCGGAGTCGGGTGAAAAGATGAAATTATGTAACTTTTACACAGTTTTATTCAGGTGGCTCAGTGGTAGCAGTAGCCGCCTGATCAATTAAATTAATCAGCGAATAATGCTTCGCACAGCATAGCATTGAGGTCGCAGTATCTTGTATCTTAAAATACACGATACATTATCGAATATAACGTAAATACACATACAAATACTCGTTTTTCGAGACGTGTCGCGATGCAATTAGAAGATACTCCAAGAGTATCTAAGATATAATCTCAGATACAAGCGATACTACCCAGCCCTGCGCGACCGGCGTCCGCATAAGGGTCGTTGTTTGCGAGCGTAAAAGCACCTTGAATATTACCGTAAGATCGAGAAGGATGCAAATATAAGAAATATTAACCTTCGGGTCCGAGTGAGGAATAAACCCAGACCGTAGGCGTGGCAGCCACGAAAATTCTTGAAGCTTCTTTGGAAAGAAACACTTTATGAATGTCATGTAGTGCAAGTAGTCTCCTTAACGAATATATTGCGTGACAGAAGCGTAGAATCGCACCAGGCGTGAAAAAATGTGAATTTAGCAACGAGTGGGTATTTTAAACCCCCACTCATTACATTGCGTTCACACTTATTCATTAACCATCAGCAACAGAAGGAATAAACAACCGCATGGGTTCGTGTGTTGCCCTATGAATGCTTAGCGGGCCCTTCGCTGATTTGCAAAGAGAATAATTATAGTGTAGTGTACACTCCACAACAGCACTCTCAATAGGCGTTCGTGATAGATTGAAAACGTCACAGTTTCGCCGCAAGGGCGAAGCAATGAATGCGATAGCAATGACTTCGGGTGTAACGCTGAGAACGGTTAGCAGATCAAAACGTGTACCTGTGATTTCGTTTTGTACGTTGTTTTTGTTTAAACAGTGCAATAAGTGTCGAGTTGTAAACGTTGTTAGTAAGCTCTCGTCCTGCGTTTGTTATCATGCGTCATTTGTGCGTGAGCAGAGCGTTGCACGTTCCGATATAATACCCGTTCTTAGCGCTCCATTTCAAGTTATTGCTATCACATTCATTGCTTCACCTTTTGCGGCGAAACTGTTACCTTTTTTTCTTTCTTGTGTTTTCTTATATATAGATACATATTTATATACGCGTAGATGACGGCAGCGTTGCAACGGTAAAAACCAATCGAGACTGTCTATACAATTTCTAGCGAAATAAAAGGAACTCACTTGGTGAATTCCGAGCTGAACAGTTTTGTCATCCGGGATCTTCTAAGTGGCAGCGTAGCTCTCACCAACCGCTGCTTACTCATTGGACTTCTTGTAACATCTCCCCTTCTCCTTTTTCTTCTTAATCTCTCCTTATCATATTTCTTTGTGAGCTACTGCTAGGGTGTCGCACATTCCTGCAGACAGTTGCGGGGCTCACATTCCTCTTTTTTTTTGTCGCTCTCGAGAAACACTCCTTCCCTTTTCCCTTAAAACGGCAAATGCTATGCGCACAGTCTTTCTTTTCTATCCGGCACGATTGAGGCATGCACTAATAACCGAAGCAGGATAGTAGTTCAGAAAGCGGGCGAGGTGCACAAGGCCCAATTACGCTATCGCGATCTACTCTTGAAGGCAAAACTCAAGCATCTTTCAGTTTTGCTAGTACGCCAAGGGAATCAAATGTCTTGACATTTATTTATCACCCAGGCTCCAGCACATGTCCGTTTTATAGCTCCAAATTTTCAGTCATGCGCAGAAACGTTTTTGTGGCTTCTTTCTTTGCCGCTGTTGTGCAATTTTGGTGTTGTTAGTCGGCGCTTGTGGTGTCTTCACCGTTTTTGTGTATCCGTATTTACAAGCTTTGTCTTTTAGAATATATAAATAAGCTTCTCTTTTTTCTATTAGAATGCAGGAGAGTTCATGCGAACTGCAGCACGTTATTGTTTCTTGTTTTAACTTATAAAATAGTTCGTTTCTGGGTTGGTTGGTCACGGTAAACTGCAGAGCGCAAGTTGAGTGTGGTACATACAAGAACACACGTGGCACAGCAGTAGAGCGTCTCTACTGCGTGTTTTTTTTATGTTCCTTAGTAATTGATGCTCTGCAGCTTATGTTCTTTTGAGGTAACCGACGTACAAACGGGACCCAACTAGTCCAATTACCTGATTTCTACCGCGTAATTCTAGCTTGCCTGTTTTTAATTTGCGGGCGTAATTACTTCGTACAGGTGGCACAATAAATAAACCAGATTCCCAGACCTCCACGAGTCATGATGACGAATCGCTCCAGGCGTCTGGCTATCACAGAGCGAGTCCCCTCCGTACCTAATTTACATGACTCGGAATTTTCCCCCCGAGTTTCACACGTTGTCTAGACATGCGCGAGGCGGCTGCAGCTACGCGCCCTTATACACTGCAATGCCTCGAGAAATGCGCACGTGGACCGGCGCTGATCCAGCACGAATAACTCCAGGGCCCTCACAGTGGTGCTTCGGGCAACACTTTCCAAGAGGTGGCGAGACCCCCCTCATTGTACAGAGAGAGCGGGATTCACTCTTTCATTATCTACTGCTACACGACACATGCATCAAACCACTATATGTACACAGATCCTGTATGAAGGGGTGGACGCGTGCCCAGGGCGGTTCTATAAACGAAGCCGGTGGCCTGTTATTTGCGTGTGAATCAAGCGGGGTCGGCCTGGTATTCAAGGAGGTATAAACATTAGCAACGCCAACGAGGATTGCCCGGTAGAACAAGAAGCTCAGAAGATTGCACTGTCAGACGACAGGATTGGCGGACCTGTGCTCTTCTGCTCGCCGCTGCTACGTGAATAAAGTGAAGAGATGATGGCTGAATGATGAAGTCTAAGTAGGTCCGGTGAACTACGCTAGGCAGCCTACGACACTGTCAAGTGAATGGCAATTTCTCATTTGAGTTTAAATAAAAAGAGACATTAAGCCCCCCGAAATTACCATCGTCAAAATTTGACGGATTATCGCCACTAAGTTGAACATCAACTTCAACCCCCCATCAGGACTGTTCATCGTGAAGTTGAGCACATCGGCAGAAAGTTCCACAGATGACCAACACGAAATCCGAGAACATTCTCACCTTCATATTCCTATGAAGTACTAACAACAACAATTTTTATAATTGTTTTACTCACGAAAAAACAAAAGGTGAAACTAAAAATGCGGGTAATATTTTTTCATACAGAGTAAGGTAGCCCCCAATGAGGACGTAATGACAAATTTTACAACAGGGATTGTGTGGCATGTAACGTTCCCGCAAATTCACTTGTCTTCAGATGTGACAAAGTGATTAAAAGCTAGGCCGTGGAAACCAATGTTCATGTCACATTGCTGCAGCACGTGCTGGTTAGACTGCTATATCTGACATTTAGGGCGATTAAAAGATAGGACTATGTTTGACCTCTGCAGTCTTTTCCGTGTTGTGAGTACTGTTCATCTTAGATACCATGTGAAGTCACGGAGATTGGAAGGCAAAAAGCTGCCGTTATCGCATTCCACGAGACACGTCTTGGTTGCGCTAAACAGGCTGGAAGAACCAGCGGAAATAGCAGGGCCATCTTTGTATCTGCAACAAGCTTTTCTAGAAAGTTCACATCAGGGCAAACCTGCCATGTGTGGCGATAAAATGATGTTGCCTTGGAATACAGTGCAGGCACGTTAAGTAATTGCGGCGCAGATTTAAGCCTTGTGCCCAGTAGTAAATAGCGTATCTTGGTGCCTAAGAAAGAGCAGGCAAAATCATGCGCGGGACACTGATCATCGTGTAAGAACCGAAGCAAGAGTCGCAAGGCGAGCAGACAGCAGCTAAACATTGATTGATTGATTTGTGGGGTTTAACGTCCCAAAACCACTATATGATTATGAGAGACGCCGTATTGGAGGGCTCCGGAAATTTAGACCACCTGGTGTTCTTTAACGTGCACCCAAATCTGAGCACACGGGCCTACAACATTTCCGCCTCCATCGGAAATGCAGCCGCCGCCGCCGGGATTCGAACCCACGACCTGCGGGTCAGCAACCGAGTACCTTAGCCACTAGACCACCGCGGCGGGGTTGTGTGTATTCCTGTATGCCTTTCTGAGTAGCTTAATGACGTTTATTGAGTCGCCATACGCTGTCACCTATTGCACTAATTATGAATATCGAATGCCTTTCTGACTTAGGTGAAACCAAGAGTCTACGTTCCGATCCCGCCAACATGTACGCAGTTATATCACGCGGAACAAAGGAGAGGCTATGAATTTCCCTTCCAGGAATTGAACACTCCTAATGACGTCCTATTACCAAAGGCATCAGTCTTCTCAAACTTCGAGTGATAACTGCTGCGAACGTATTGTCATCAACGTTGAGGAGCGTAATTGGTCTCGATAACTCTGGATAAACCAACAATGGGTCATGTTTTGTATTAAAACAATTCAAGCATCACCAAGGATATTAGAAAAATTTAAGTTCTCGAGGCATTGCGAAATAGCAGAAGTGAAAAGGGCACCAATGTCATCGCAAAAGGTAAAAAGATTGGCGGCGTAAGATCTTCTGTGTTGAGAGAGAGAATAAAACGCTTATTTCGCGTTCTGCCTGATAAAATTGGCGAGTAGAGAGAGAGAGAGAGAGAGAGAGAGAGAGAGAGAGAGAGAGAGAGAGAGAGAGAGAGTACAGCGTCTATTAAGATTTCTTGCGCGAGTAGATCAGTGTGGGGGATCCTTAGTCCGGGATCCCGTTGGCACGGACCGCTGTCCTCGCACGTTTCAGGAGGGCCTCTTGGGTCAATGAGGGAGGCGATTTGGGCTTGTTGGTATGGTAGCATGATAATATATGGTAGCGCAGACAAAAGACACGGACAAGATAAGGCATGTTGTCTCGAATGCGTCTTCTCTTGTCCGTGTCCCTTGTCTGCGCTACCATATATTATCAGGCTTCTTGGGTCTTCAGATCCAAGCTGGACAGAGCTGCCTCCCACCCTTCTATGTTGTGTTGTGTCCTCGGTTGCAAAAGGAGATTGTGTGGACACTACCATAGCATGTGGTACAGGGTGGCTGCTTTATTGGCGCAGAATCTGCACTGTGGACGTGTGTGTGTCGGGATCTATCTTTCACAGTATGTACAGATTCGGGTGGAACAGCGCCTATATGTGACGCCACGCTACCTGGAATTCCTTAGTGAGGTTTCGCCCTGGGGGATGGAAGTTTCTGTAGTTCGAGTCTTTGGTGTTGCAGAATTTCTGTACACGTGAGAAGCGGGTTCATACGCAAAGCTGAGGGTGGATGCGTTGTGTCGGGGTCAGAAGTGCAGAAAAGTAATTCTCTGACCGAGGCATTTGTGAGCTCTATGCGTCTAACTCTACGATGGCTGGGCATCCATATAAGCAGTTTCCAGTCTCTCTGGGACTGTGGGGCTGATAGCAGTGTAAGGATTCGGTGCGCAATTGGGTTACGCCCCGCCGCGGTGCTCTAGTGGCTAAGATATTCGGCTGCTGACCCGCAGGTCGCGGGATCGAATCCCGGCTGCGGCGGCTGCATTTCCGATAGAAGCGGAAATGTTGTACGCCCATGTGCTCAGATTTGGGTGCACGTTAAAGAACCCCAGGTGGTCGAAATTTGCAGAGCCCTTCACTACGGTGTTTCTCATAATCATATATGGTGTTTTGGGACGTTAAACTACACAAATCAATAAATCGCAATAAAATCAATGAGGGCTTTACAGAAATTTCAGCAAGCTGCTTTTGAATCTCTGAGAATGAAGGTGCGCTTGGAGTTCCGTAGGGCGGGGGCCGTACCTGCTTCTTCTATGCTGGTTGTGTCGGTGGCCTGTGCTGATGCACAGTCCAGTCGATTTGTTTTTATTGATGAATGACGGTTGTCATGTATTTACCATTCACTGGTGCAGCTGCATAGACAAAGAAGGCGTCCTCAGTGCCTGATTGCTTGTCGTGAGCTTTGACGCGTGCGAGACGTATACGCGCTGCGTCATAAGATACGGATGCCCTCTAACCGTAATTTGAAGAAACGAAGTTTTTCTACAAGGCTAAGTCACTGGTTGGTGGCAGCACGATGCATTTTTAGTAAAGCGTAAGAAACCCGTTTTTTTTGTTCATGGCGTCTCATTGCTAGCGCTGCGTAATAAGCGCTGCGGTCTTTATAATTGAGTATTCGTGTATATTAGAAATAAAATAGCACACTACCTAATCACCCCGTATTGATATTGCACCATAATGTGCGTCATATTAGTTTTTTTAACAATGGCAGCATGTATGAACGTAAAAACCAGATCATGATGACTGGTCGCTTAGGAAGCGGCTAAACGTTCACCATTATACTCAACCGGGTGACGGCAGCAGAAAGACATTACGTGGATTGACAGACAGTTCGAAATTCCTGCGCTGAAGTATCCCGAAGAAAGGCTGTCTTCTTTTTCGGAAAGACAGTGCCTCTTTCACCTCATCTTCCAACGGATCTGTGCAACGTTGTGTAGCAATCTCTGACGAGATCCGAGAAGACCCTCTAAAACATTGCAACTGTCTTGGCAGTCCCATGATAGGTTGACATTGTCAGACGAGCCATGTTTTCAAAGCAGCCTTTGAAAACTGACCGATAAAGTCCACGTGGTAATGGAGGGAAGGGTTCTGGCGGCCGGAGTTTCTCATTGGAGTTAACTGTTTCAGAAGCGAGCTTGTTTGCGGAGCGAGCTTCTCGCTGAGCGCAGGACCCCAGGGTGAGCACGTCCATTACGTCTGTAGTGTCAAGCAGCACCATCAACGACATCGCCGCAATGAGCCGGTCAGGCAATCACGTGACTATTGTTGCCATGCACGCATCAGTGAAGTTAGTCGATGGACCCAAAGAGCAATGAGCAGTTTTGTAGCAGTATCCGCTAGTCGGTCTAACATACGACGTGTAAAGGCACGCCCTTCTACCAAGCAGCGTAGGCACCCCTGTCCATTGAGCACGTCTTACGACTCTGGACCAGATCCAAACAGGGAGGCGTAAGTCTCTGTAGATAAACTGCAGCGCGAACACGTCTGGCAGGACGCGGATGTTAATAGACCAATTGTTTTAAGTGACCTGTTTTTAGCTCGCGCAGGCAGGACCATTTCTAGCCTTCTCGAAGGTAGCGGTGTCATCAGGGTTTTTAGATTTGTAGATGATTTTTTAGTTCTCATAGACAAAAAGTTCATGGACACCGACCAAGTCGTTACTAACACCTTAACAATTTTTAGGCTTGTTTTATCGCCCTTAATAGTGACACACGAACTTTCGGTCGATTCGACTATAAGGTTTTTAGATCTTAGATTGTTTGTAACAACTGATCATACATGTTGGCAGTATGAGCCTCGTGCTAACAAACCATTACTACCTTTTAGCTCGTCCCATTCTAAGCTTGTCAAACGTAGCATCGCCAACATGTGCCTGCTGAATGCTTTCAAGAAATCCTGCCCACACAGAGCAGCAGACAGTTTCCTCAAGCAGGTTGACCGTCTTGAGCAGGCGGGCTATCCACAGCACACTTTGGTGTCAGTGGCGGAGAAGATTTTGAAGAAGTCGCGGAACTGCCACACAAGCGAAGGGTCACCCCAGGATAATGTTAAGCTTGCTGTGATTCCTTATATACACCGCGTCTCCCATAATCTGAAAAAGATTGCCGAACAGGTTGATGTAAAGGTGGTCTTCTCTGCGCCGTTAAAACTTTCCAGGCTCTGCAAGTTGACTAACCCCTTTCTCAGGAAAGCTCCGGCCTGCAATGTGAACCACCAGAACAAGTATGTAATTTGTCAGAAGGGTGTGGTCTACGAGTTCCCCTGTTCGTGTGGTAGATGGTACGTAGGCCATACCGAGCAATGCCTGAATGATAGGCTAAGACAGCATAATAACAACGTCAGAAATGGCAGAGAGGGCCACCTCGCAATTCACTGCCGGGATTGTCATTGCGTTCCTAACTTTAGCGCCTGCGCGGTAGTCGCCCGAAGCCCTGATAAATCAGTAAGACTAATCATTGAGGCCAAGAGAATAATCGAATTAGGTGATCTGTGCGTCAGCGTAGCCTCCATTTCTTTATCGCCAAAGGAGTTACGCTACTTAAATGCGGCTGCGCATTAAGGCACGGTGACGGCGCGCGCGGTGTCTATATATGTTCTGTGCTCTTTCGAAATAAATCTTTGTTGGAAGTGGCGCTCCGTGTGTGTGTACTGTCTCTCTTCGTCCGTGTCGTTTTCGCGCCTTAAGCTGCAAATAAATTAATAGACCCATTCCATGTTTGTAAACAAAGGTAAGCCGACGTCGACATTATGGTTAAGATTATAGCGACGTCCGCATGTAACTACCACCATAAGCGCTGAGGGCTGCGATGTGCGCCAGCAAACAAAACTAAGTTGTGAGACGCGACTCATATCCAACCGTGACGCAGCTCGTCGGCCCACCGTTTTTTTTTCTCCACGTTGCTTGACTGAGAACACCACATGCACCATTGAAAACCCAGCAGAAACTGCGGTAGGCAGAGAGTCTTTTGCCTACCAAGACAGCGCCACCGCATTTTCGTGACGTAAGTCTGGTGGAATTTGTCTATACGTCAAGGTCTCATTTCATGAAGGTAAGTTTAACGTACACATCAACGAACAAAAACCATGAAACATCCCCCGCCTGCAATGGAGATAAAAGGCATAATTAAACGAATATTTCTTCAAATACCCCTTTGTTGCTCACGGTTGGGATAAGGGTCTTGCCTGTACATCTGATAAGCGTTATTTGGTCAAGCTCATATGACGGTTATTCGGAAATGCAGCCGCCGCAGCCGGGATTTGAACCCGCGCCCTGCGGGTCAGCAGCCGAGTACCTTAGCCACTAGACCACCACGGCGGGGCAAGCTCACTATGATGGTTTATTGGTTATCTTATCCAAGCTCACTTTCGCGCTTTATTGCAAGACATCCGAACTGTGGGCATATGCCTCGAAAGGAGTTGATGAAATGGTCGCTGGGTACTAAAACCTGAAGAAGAGTGTTATGTATACGGGCAATGCCGCTAGATAAAACAGAAACTTCTTTTTTATCCAGCGGTCGTGGCAGGGGTTTCCTTTCCAAAGGTAGAGGTATTCGCGACTGCGACTAGAAATGGTCGCGCGACCATTTGTGACTAGCTACGAAAAAGCGACCCATATCGACCGACGTTCACACGTGCGTGCGCCCAGACGTCCTGCAGACTTGCATCGCCAGCGCCCCCTAAAATGATTCTTCGTCCTCTTTCCGCACATGCCATTGGTTCAAAAGTTAATGACTGCAGTCACGTGACTGAAAATTTCAGCGGCGAACGGCTGAGCCCAGGCAGTCACTTGGCGAAGAATGCTTCTGTTGGTGACCAATCGCTTAGCGACTAACATGACAGGTGTGAACGAGACTTGAAGGGCGATTCGCCCTGAAGTGTAAATTTAATTTTGGTGTTGAAATAACGCTCGAGTATATAACGAACACGTAAGTGTGAGAATATTTTGAAATGATGCCGTAATAGTAGAATTATGGCGGCAGTCTTCCTCTTGTCCACATTATCAATATCTGTGACTTTATAACGGGGCGTGTTAGCCATGTGCAGCCGTGACTGTGAGTATGGAACTCTTGCAGCACTCTTGGTAGCGTTATGTAATCAATTACAGCCGTTTACCCGTTCATCTCGCAGCGCTAGCCAAACCCCCCCGCTCGGCCATGGCTTTGGCAGTTTCCTCGCGAACGCTTCCAAGTGATTCTCGACAGTTGCTCTTTCACGCGGTTGTGCGTGAACCGCGCTCCCAGTCGCTGCAGGCGTCCCACGAGTCCATCTCGCCAAAAAAACATTTTCCTGTTTACTCCAGATATGCAACAACGACAAGAGCTTGAAAGAAATGTAACAGGCGCCGGCTGCTCGTCCTCCTGCGTTTCTTCAGTACATAAACATGCGGTGGCCGCCGCAGATAACGATGTAGTACATACGATGAACGTGAACACAGATTGCATTTAGGGTTTTATAATTCTGCTTCGTGTTTACATTGAAGGTACTTGATAAAACTCCTTGCACTTCCAGGGGTTGCTGGAAAACTGATAACACCCGCTGTAAAGATGTTGACGCGACTTGGTCTTTTCGGTAGTTTGGTCCGTAATCTGTCGAAAACGCTTGACAGCTGATTGGCGGCCGAGTCGAAGGCCTTGCTTGAGAAATCGTCATCCTCGTCTAAGACTTGGTTTTTCCATTAGCGCAGGAGTACTAATCTTGTATTACCTGAATTCTATTATCGGAACGGCGCGACGTGTCGTCAGCGCTACTATGTACGGATCGACTCAGCTGATGTGATGCCGGAAGCCCACCTCCTGTATTATGGCGCATGTTGCGCTTTAATTTAGGTGCGCATATTTAATTAGGCTGCTTTCATCTTTCGTTACAGCTAGCTTCACACAAATTTTGTTCGTGTACTTTGAAGGCCTTATAGGGGGAGAGCCGAGTAGTATGCTAACATATAATCAATACTAATAAATTATTACCTATGAATGCCTGTAAAATTATTTAAACAAAACGCATTAATGTGAATGTATAGACAATTTTTGTTAACTAAGAATAAAGCAAAACAAAATATGCTAAGTAGCCTGAACATTTACATCTCAGTCCCAAGAGGGTAGCCGAATCAACAAAAGAATTTGTGAATTCGTTAAAATGTGTCAAAGAATTATTATGGGTAGGTACAATCCGAGCCACAGGTACCAGATTCAGTCAGACACCGAAGTGAAGGTTTAGTTTATCATTAAATTCATCATTGTTACTTATGCAGAATATATTTTGCTAGTTGTTGGAACATCCCCATCCGAAGAGAGTAGCCAAGTCAACAAAAAAATTTTACTAAAAGAGATTAACTTACATATTGTTTAAACTCTCACTAATATGACAAACCCAACCAGACATCCATATCAGGCGTGGGAGGGTTGGGCAGGCAGCTAGCGGCCAACTCCTTCGCGTTAAGTCAATTACCACAGTGCAGGAATTTTTCATGTTATGAACTATCCTTTATTTTCGTCATGTGATCATGCCCTCGAGTACAGGTATATGCATAGGTTAGTGAAACCACGACAAAATATCCCAAGTTTGGGTGGCTAGATAGGTAAACAGGCATGGCCTAAATGTTTTCGATAGTTTGAGGAAGCAGCGCACAGGAAGAAACAAAAGCACTCACACAGAAAGTACGCAAACACAAACGCTGTTTTTACGCCCCACCAACTAGCACATCAGTTGATATTAAGTACGAGCCTATGGTTCGCCGAAAAATCCTTCGCGTCTAGAAAAGTTGTTCGTTCTCCTATAGAAATTCTGACCAGTAAAGTCTGTGAACCCGAACGTTGCGTGTGACTATATATATGCCAATAACCACACTAATAGCACCTAAATCGAACCTAATTGACTATATTTTATATACTTGTCCAAGTTTATAAAAGCTTTGATTGGTACGCTTACTGACATCCACATTAGAAATTCTTAATATTTTTTAACTATGAGCTCGGTACCTACCCGAATGTGTTGTGTCAACGTAGCTATGATAGGCCTTGCAGTAAAACTCACGAATATTGCCGTAGTACAACATACGACATATACAGACGACTTCATGGTATGGACAACTACAGGATGCCCAGCGAAGGAAGAAAATAGGTTACAACGGGCAGCTAGCACCAATAGAAGAGTACACAAGGATACGGAGTTTTACATTCTAGGCCAAAAAGTCGGAGCTCATTTGTTTTACAAAGAGAAGAGTATGCAGAGGACGGACCCTAGCTGAAAGTCAGGTTCGAAGGAAATATCATTCAGGAGAAAGATGTTGCAAGAATATTAGGTATGTGGTTGCAAGCTAATCAGAGATGTGTGCACACACTAAGTCAACTCCAAAATTCAGTACAGCAGATTTAACGCATTATCTCGCGCATAACACACCACCGTAAAGGCATGAGAGAGCAATACACCTTCAGACCGGTCAAAAGCCTCTTCATAGGTCGTGTTACATACTCGCTTCTGTATCACACTACGAGCAGAGAAGAGGAAAGAAAAATCTAAAATAAATAGTAAAAGTGGCCTACAAGACAGCCCCAAGATTACTGCGGAATAGCTTCAAGCGACAAGCTACCACCGGTTGGTCTCCATAACACAAATTGAAGAATTAGCCGAGGCCCAGCTACGAGCGCAAGAAAATCGCCTTCTCCATACCTCAACTGGCAGAGCTAGTCTCTTATAAAACTAGGGCGCTGATACATAGATACGAAAAACAGCAAGAAACTAGAAAGGTACCGAGCAAACTTAGTCAACGGTACACCGTAATGCCAATACCCAGCAACATGGACCCTGCTCTGCATGGAGGAGGACAAGAACAACAAGAAAGAAGGCAGAGAGGTTAACCAGGCACATGCCCGGTTTGCTACCCTACGCCGGGGGAATCGGAAGGGGGGGCATAAATATAAGAGAGAGAAAGAGAGGAAAGAGAAAAGGGAGAGAAAAAAGGATTGTCGGTCAATGGGCTGACGCGTATGCAGCGGTGGCACTACACAAAAGTTAAAGGTGTTCATTTAGGCCTGTAGTCCTCAAAAATTACAAGACAGATTTGACTGCTTTTTGAGCCGACAAAAAGCGAGGACGGTGTTCCAGTAGCATCTGCATAAAAAGTGGCCGATCGTCTGATTGTCGCTATGTGTCTGAAAGCTTCTGTCTTTCAGTGGCAAATCGAAGGCAATGGCATATCAGATGGTCGATGTCTTTTTCGGCGCCGCAGACGTCGCATTCCGCATTGTCGGTTCATCCGATGAGGGTTGTATATGCTTTTGTGCTCTGCATGCTAGAAGAAGAAAGTCAAGGGCTGAATACATTACAAAACTGCAATATATATGAACACGACGAGATTCACTGACAACACTCCTTATAAAAGCGATGCAAAGGAAGCTGTGTGGGTAGCCACAGACCACAGAGAAAAAATTACAGCCTGCGCTTCAATACATCAAGCCTCGAAAACAGAAGCAGAAGAGGTTGCCATAGCACTCGCAGTAGAAGAGGTGTGGATGTGAAACGCTCCAGTTACATTCATGACAGATTCACAAAAAGCTTACCGGATTTGTCTGAAGGGCTGCGGATATTGGTTGGGACAGGATGGGACCCCACAGTAAAATATGTACATCCTGTGACTTGAGCACCTGGGCACGAGGGCGTGACAGGGAACCTGCATGTGAACGAGGTGGCTCAAGGCTTCACAAATCGCCGATCCACTCTAGACTTTGCAATAGAGGACCCTACACCCCTGGACCTTTGTTCGCAATGATCCTTAAGTACCACAGAGAAAATAGACAGCCCTATCCACGTCCACATAGCAAGCCCAGCGCAGTGGAGGTGACAGCGCTAAGATAAGAGGCAAACAATTCCATAAATGTGCACACTCTCCCCCTGATGTACCCTACGGCGTAGAGAGACATATGTCCGTGGTGCTCTTTCACACCACGTGGGAGTGTGCAGAGCACGATGGAGACCCCGACATCAATGGTACATGGGACGAATGGGAGGCGCTGCTGTCTAGCCCACCCCTGGTGTATCAGCTGCGACTGATCCACAGAGCTCAATAGGCTCGTGCCACAGGCTCGTGCCAGTGGAACCCTGGAATAGGGGCACCGCCCTGCCGGACAGGCTACGTTTTTCACCCTGTATATTTTCTGCAGGGCACTAGAGTTCTAGCCTGTCTTGTTTATGTACATAATAAAATTTTGTACTACTAGTACTATAGTGGAAGCCACGTGGAGTTGGCGAGATAACTATAGATGTGAGTAGAGGTAGATCTGTCTCGGAATAATCGAGAGAGTAGTGGGACTTCTCAGGCAAGCCTTGACAGAAGTGTTTTAATGGTCTAGAATGTGTTGAAAGTCTTAACAAGTGCCTCGAGAGTCAGATTAAAACTAATTGTGACTCTCCTAGGTTCGCGAGGCTCAGATCCTATTTCATGTTTGAAATATGCAAAATAAATGATGGAACACTTCATAAAGTTCAAGGTTCATCAGATCATTTCCTCTGAATGCTCCACTGTCAAATACCATCCGGGTGATTTTTAAAGCTTGGACTGTGACAAAATCAAGTGAGAGTTAAAGCGAAGCTGCTCCATCACTGACACAATCGTGCACCATCCACTTAAATCACAGTCTAGTCCCCGAATGCGATTGCAGGGAGACCAGCCTCCAGCCTACCCACCTGCGACCATTCATCCACTCAACTACGACGCCCGACGTCACAGGTTCGGCGCGCTTGCTTGGGCAGTAATCAAGGCCCACGTACTGGCTTCGTCGCTTCCAAGCCAACTCATTCACGTCAGCATTTTTTTGCGGGAGCCACCACTGCACACAGCTACGATAGTGAAAGGAAACGAAACTATATACTACTCACAAGAGCCGCAAGAGGGAAAAAAACAAATGTTACGTGCAGCGCGCGTTAGCCACCAACCATCCGCGACTGCGAGAAGGTGCGACCCGGTCAGCGCCGCTGGTGCGTGCACCCTCAGGAAGTAGCAGCCGCAGGAAGCGAGCCTCACTTAGCGGCTGCCGCAGTTCAAAGGTCACCACGCGAAAGTCAGTCACTGGAACGTTTTCTCGCGTACAGGTGCACCGACTCCTTTTTAGTGATGCACACGTACGTGCACGCGTACATTAGGCTGGTTTGATGTTCAACTGGCCTTGTTAGTTCCCGCTCTCTGGTGGCCTGCGGCTGCCGGGTAGTGCTTCAACTTGTATATGGCACCCGAGGGGTAATCATCGGAAAAATGTAGAACTCTGATTGCAGAATGGTTGAACTTGAAACGAATAGGAATAAAACCGTGACGGTAATGGACCTACTGAATAGTGGTTTCAACAGAACTGTTATGGTAGGTGGATAGATAGATATATAGATAGATAGATAGATAGATAGATAGATAGATAGATAGATAGATAGATAGATAGATAGATAGATAGATAGATAGATAGATAGATAGATAGATAGATAGATAGATAGAAGGATGGGTGGACGGCTGAGTGGACGTTGACTTTCATCTGATTATAGCCCTTTTAATGTCGGAAGACAATGCCTTATGAAAGAAAATTCGTAATTGACATACGAGTTCCAGTAGAAAAGTGACGGGCCCTACCAATGAGGGGAACACAAATACCGAAATTTCTGCATCTTTTCTCGAAAAAACAATGTATTTTCGTATGCCGCGCCTTGTGGGGCTCTGGCGGTGACGGCAGCACGTGAATTCCCTACTACATTACCAGTAACATTGTGCAATGCAAGCAACGAGCGTACGGACCACTCCTTGTAGCTTGTATATGTTTAAAGAACTAACCAGGAAAGGTGAAACATGCATTCACCGACTGCTACTCGACGGTTGCCAAAGAAAACTAGCTTAAGCCCACGGGTATAAGCAGTCACAGAAGGACTAGTTTTTTGGGCCTTATGGTGCTTGCTGAAAACCATAATGTAGTGTCAAAATACACAATGGTCAAAGAAAACTAAACGCCACAAGCGCTACTAACAACTTGACCGGAAAGTTGAAGACACGCGGAATATATCTTCCAACCGCGCAGGCACGAGGGTCACACTTGGCCAGCAACAGGAGGCACTAAGCAAAGATTATATTTAATCACCACGACTAAAAAAAGCGCATGCTCTGAGTCAAACAAGACAACAGAGGTCTATCCAGTGCAACCACTTTTCCGGGGATCACCCCTTAGGTACCATATAGGTTAACAAAAAATGTTTATAAAAGTTTTCATGCCTTTCTATTTTTACTCCTACCCAAGATCTTGACGTCATGAAACCTTCAAGTACATGTACATGACTTGTAATGCGCAAAAAGATGCAAATTTATGTCCTTGTTCAATTTATTTGCGTGCTGCTTTGGTCTGCCATTGACGAATCGAGCGGTTTGCTCTACTTAGCTCTTGCAGAAAGACAGGGGGATTTCATGAACCATGCACCCGAGTAGCGCAACGCACATACTGCTTGGCGTGTTTTACATGGTACTTCTTGAAATGTCTACTCATAATGAAGGAACGCAATTTGGGGAGTATAATGGGAGCTGAGAAAACGATGGAAACACTGTATTTGTTGGCTACTTTTTAATTGTCCAGGTGCAACTGCTATAGGGCCACTGAGCTCACCGGCTCTAGCATCAATCGCCCGAATGCCCACTTCAATCTTCTGTAGGAGCATTTCCACCACAATGATCAAGGAAAAACGAAAGTAGCCGGCAATAAATAGCTTAATGAGCTGTTTTTTAAAAACTATCTTGCATGTTGCGCTGACAAGATCTCTTGAGTGTCGACTCCAGGCCATGTGAAGCAATAGACCCTTTTTAATAGGCTGGAATAGGAGGAGTACTACGGTAAAGGTTTTTTTTTTTTTTCGCGTGGCGACAAAGTCACCAACACACATGATCATTTGAAAACGGAATACGCATACGTCAAGGAATTGTGGGGTGCTTTTAGCGGGGGGGGGGGGGGGGGGGGGCTCGTACGTGAACGACAGACCTTTGATATGAAGCTCAAATATATCTAAAGAAGACATTTCAAACTTTCGAAGAAGCCAATGTACAGCCGCAATTCACGAAACTAAAAAAAAAAACATCTACGTATCTAAAAACTTTTAAAATGGGCAATTCCTGAAGGCTACGGTCAAATTTTTTGTCTAATTTCAAGACGAATACAAGTAAAAGCGCCACGCATGAACCTATACATATGTACAATTTTTTTGTAAAAGCAAGTGTTATCAAGTGAGATAAAAGTACTCCTCAGATAAGTTTCAAGTAAAATCAAGACAACTGTCAGCCTTTGTTCACTTTTATCTTTGTTCTGTGTTTGCGCTGTTAACTTTCATTCAGAGATATGTGCGAACTAGGCAAACAGGGGTAGCCTGTTTTTTTTTCTCATCAATGCGTATTTTTTTGTATGAATAAAATACATCTTGTTACTATGTTTGCAATTACTCTATTCCTGCTTATATATCTCGCGGTTATCCATTCTGATGACCTGTTACAAGTGACATGTTTTTATCTGACATGTTTCTATTCACCAAGCATGTGTATCAAAGCTAGGCGCCACGTGTGCCTTTTGTCTAGCCCTGCCTTGTAATTTTGGTTTCTGAACCTCTGTCAAGCAGCACATAGCAGATTTTAGCCCTGAAATCCATTCCGAATGTATTTGGAAAAATAAATTTGAATTCGAACTTGAAATTTGAAGTGAAGTTCACTGAGGCTTCTAAGGCTCTCACCATATATTGTAAATAACAAACACTGAAGATGACCTCAGTCGTGAACTAAACAGGGACGGCTCCTGAATATTTATTGGTACATTTGGCGATATTGTGACGCAGCCTTTATCATCACCATGGTTGTCCGAAGGTTGTGGAGAGCCCTTTCTCTGCCCTTCTTATTCGGATCAACACCTGCTCTTTTAATCAGCCATCCACCGAGCGTCCTTGGTTAAGCTTCTCGTCATTGAGAGTGTCTATATGTGGAGTGGGGCATGCCGAGTCTCGCGTTCGTTAATCTTGACTCTCCTCTACCAATGCACAGGTAACTGGCAACACGAAATACTCTATGGCGTACGACCGGAAACAGGTGAAAGTGGCGAGTGGGTGGCACGAGCAGCAAACGCGCCTCCGCGGAAGCGCCTCAACGAATACAAAGATTTCAGGGCCGTCCGGTTACCCACGTTCCTGCATATCATGCATCGTTATTGCGCGATAGTGCTCAAGTGAAATTGTTAACTTTATAACACTTCTCACAATACAGGCCATATATTTATAACCCTACAGATTATGCAAGCTATTCAGGCCTGATGAGAACAGTTACTCAGAGGTGTGTCTGATGCAGATGCAAGTACGGCTTTCTCCATAACTATAAAAAAAATGTGGGCACGTTGGGGACTTGAAGTATACGACATTGAGAAAGAAGGCTTCACTATAGCGTGTAGTATGTAGGTGTAACAAAGTAAACTCAGGCAAGCGCGGAGAACTTTAAAATACAAACGAATTCGTGCAAATTCTCCTGAATGTCTAACTACTTTAAAGAGAAAGGGAGCTTCGCTTAAGGAGCTTCGCTTCTAAATAGTTAGCACATCCACTGCCCAATTGGAGTTATACTTTGTGGTTATATCTAAAGGTTGTCTTTCAAAACATCGTGTTCATCACGATGTCTTTTTTTTAGTCGCTTCTGGTGCATGCATGTACCAAATATATGCTTAGCCTTCTAGATGACTTACTGGTGCTTCGAGAAAACTTTCGCGGATTCTTAGATTTTGAGTGTCTTATTCAAATTCCTTAGATGAAATGAAATGAAGTGCATCTCTATTTCAGACGTGTATAAATAAAACACGGCTTTGAAGAAGGAAAAAAAAAACGGCCGCTCAGTAGCGGCTTCACGAAGCTTCCTTCTTCCCGGTAGGACATACGGCCCGTATTCTCGTTGTCACGTGGTCTCTCAATAATGTGCTACAAGATTCTACGTGAAAATATCTATATTTGAACGTATACCTCAGGAGCCAATATATTATTATGTTCTGGGATATATTGGTAGTTCTCAGGAGACACTGTATCCTTATAGTATGAAGCACTTCCACTGTTCTACATGCGAGTTTTTCCCAATTTGTTGTTTGCTTGTTTGATCGATTTTTTGTTTCACTGTTCGATTGATTGATTGCTTGATTGAAGTTTACCTGGCAATCAGTTATGTGTGTTCCTACCTGCGTAATGGTTCCCACGTAAACAATTGCGGGAAACTTCCTCACACGTTGAATTTCGAAGGTCACTGCCCCATGACAATCTAAACACAAATTCTATAAAGCAAGTAAAGCGTGCGAGCATCGTTTGACAAGATATAGTCTTATATTAAAATAGGTATATTTATACCGTGAGCATCCACACAACAAAGAGAATTCGACCACTTTACAATAGACCGGGTATGGCGGTCATCAGTGGAAGCCCATGGCTCCAGATTTTGGTGCATGTTAAAGAACCCCAGGTGGTCCAAACTTTCGGAGCCTTCCACTACGGCGTCCCTCATAATCATATGGTGGTTTTGGGACGTTAAACCTCTTATGTCAAGACTTCGACACCATCCGCCATATTTATTTGCAAGGGGGCGTCATTGGGAGTGGTATATGCGAAACCTTTAATTGGGGGCCTATTTTAAAATAACGACTCGGAAAATTTACGACAAGAACATAGGCTTTCAGTTCGGACTTCGGCGATAGGGGAACCTTCGGCAAGCTATAGACATCCATTAATGTCTTCGTAAGCACATCCTACATCCAAGAAACGACGCGGTCACTACAAATGACAACCGTGTTTGTGGCTTCGCTTGGTGACACAGCGTAATAATTCTGGGCTGGATGACATACCTTACACGTAATAACCCTTCAGCGCCTGGTGAGGCCAAAGACAGCATGTCCTTTTAGCTTGCGAAGAGTAATTGACTGCTCAAATAACTATCTAGCTGTATTTTATTGCGGTTGACGTGACGATACTAATTTAAAACTGCAAAGCCCTTATCGAAGGGGACTGAAGTAACTGTACGGTGCACGCTTGTGGCCTGTGGTTTATTCCTGTCCATCCAGTGCATTATGGCAAGGCTGCACATATCATCCATCTCGGTTGTAGAGAACGTGACATAAACATTATTTTCAGCTTTACCCAGTCTTCTCAACAGACTTACACATGTTATGGAAATCGCGCAGAAATCTTTGTCCCGACCCCGCCGCGGTGGTCTAGTGGCTTAGGTACCCGGCTGCTGACCCGCAGGTCGCGGGATCGAATCCCGGCTGCGGCGGCTGCATTTCCGATGGAGGCGGAAATGTTGTAGGCCCGTGTGCTCAGATTTGGGTGCATGTTAAAGAACCCCAGGTGGTCGAAATTTCCGGAGCCCTCCACTACGGCGTCTCTCATAATCATATAGTTGTTTCGGGACGTTAAACACCACATATCAATCAATCAATCAATCAATCAATCAATCAATCAATCAATCAATCAATATAAGTTTCTGAAAATTTTCAAAAATTATATAAAAGCTTACCTTCTGTCCTGTCCTCAAGATTGATAAGTTGTGTATATAGCCGTCATATGTTTCTCTGGTTTCGTTATTTGTAGTGTTACGACTCTCTATTCATTACTGTACAAGAATGCACTTCGTTCACTCTGTATAAAAGCAATCTTAATCACGTATTATTTGTGTGTCATAGTGTATCTCTTTGACCATGCTCTGAGTGGTGCTTTCTGGTGCTGGGGACCCATCCGGCACAGCACATCGGCCTTTCACATTTCCATCAGAGACATACACTTATCTGAAATAAAGATGTGATTGATTGATTGATTGATTGATTGAAGCGTGATTTGCAGAGGAGTGAAGGTTGGACATTCTTGGATGCCTTGTTATTTCATTTTTAGAGCTAGGCATCATTCAGGTAGGCGTCGCTGGATTGAACCACTTATAATAACCACTGCATGGTTCAGAAACAGCTTAATTTTTTAGATAGCGGATTTGACAAACCTTTACGCCTAATTTATTCACGCTGCTGACTGGAAGGTAGCGGGTTTCATCACGGCCTATGTGGTCTCTCTTCAGTGGAAGCGAAATGCTGAAGGACTGTGTGCTCTGTGTGTGCACGATTAAAGTACACCAGATGTAGTAATCTTCGGAGACCTTCGATGTGTTAAGCCTTACAGTCATATCGTGGTTTCCGCACCCAGAAGTCTAGATATATTTGAAAATAATACATCTTTACGAACTGACTCCTCTCTTTCGTTATCAGCCTCGGTGAACCACTAGAAGAAAAATAAAAAGATTTGTGGTCAGACACCAAGTGTCTGACCACCGAGACACTAACTTCTAATCTTCTAACCAACAGGCAAACTTGAACTCCTTAAAACACACAGTGCCACATAAAGTTTACTGTATGTATCTTTGAATACGTTTGAAAGCGAGGAATCTAATGTGGAGAAGTATCAAGCAGTAATAATCATTACCTTTGAATAAACAAAACATTCTTTGACTGCGTAGCTAGTAAGATTTTAAGGCGTTCGTAATTCATTTCAATGTCGGTATTATTTGATGTTTGATACTATGTTTATTCTTTGTAATTTGCCGAGCCTGGTTATCTTGAGTGTTTTGTGAAAAATTGTTTAAGCATGTACAATGGCAGTACATTCTAACAATGCTACGCCAACACCTGTCTTATTATGTGCTGAGATTACGAATACGAAAATAATAATAATAATAATAATAATAATAATAATAATAATAATAATAATAATAATAATAATATAATAATAATAATAATAATAATAATAATAATAATAATAATAATAATAATGATAATGATAATAAAGAAGAAGAAAAGGAAGAAATAAGTCTTGCTATCAACGTGCTCAATATTATTCTGATATACTTATAGCTTTCACCTGCATCAACTATTGCATTCACATTATACGCGAATACATAACAAACATAATATAACGCTATATTAGAAGCTGCAAAGTAGTGTTACACTGTGCTTATCGCATTAGTTTTCTAAATGTTTCATTAATGTTAATAATAACACCCCTACACCTTTTTGATATGGTATTTTCCTTCCGAAATATGCATGAATTCATATATTCGTACAGAACGCATCTGTGAACAAGAACAACTTCGAGGCCATTTTTTGAGTGTCCCGCTGTAACAGTGACTGATTGTGCTTTTTTAAAGTAAATGTATTTAAGGAGATGTTGGTACCGATGTGGGGCTCCGGATTATACTGTGCTTTTGCATATTAGCTTTTTTCGTAAAGCAATCAACAAGCACAAAACTACACAAATTGCCACATTGACAAAAACACTCTCTCACTTGAACCTGGTACTTTATTACAGAGTAATATTCACTCAGAAGATAGTTCACAAAACGCAAACACTCATGAAAATGAAATGTGCGCCAAGAAAGCAATAGTTTGACAAGTTGTCACAGCAGATCATTACAGCTCTTAGGAATTGATTGTCTTATAAATCTTGTGCATGAATCATGTTCAAAGAAACAAATGTTGTACGAACAAAAAAATACAAGAAGCATTGTAGCATGGAATGTCCATTGACATGTTAACAATATCAACAACAGGTCTAGAAAAATGGTAAATTGGGCGAGTTGGTTATCTATGATGTAGCTGTGCAAAAAACGACCGCAAGCACGAGAAGAGAGAAAACGCAGACTATCAACTGAAGCTTTATTTCAAGAGTAGGCAATATAAAAGATAGGATAAAAAGCAACAGAAGGGCCAAGGGGGGGAGACGGCATGAGGGACAAAATGAATAAAAAATATAGGCAACATCAAGCATAGCACGCCTGTGTTTTCGTGCATATTTTGGGAAGTTACAAAATGAATCATCAACAACTCGCCCAACTTACTATCCTTTCTACGTTTGCCTGTCCTTTCCCTCCTTTCGTGTCTCAGTCCATTTTTTGCGCAGTTACAGTATACAATTTTTTTTTAATCTGAATCGGTATTGATGTAACAGTTTCTGGCTACCCTACTCACTTCCCTGTCCGCTCCTCTCCTCCTCTGATTATCTCGATATTGCAGTTAAGCTGTGGGCAGCAATGTTCGGAAATTATTCTGTTGGACTGCAGGCCTTGAAACTCTGGTTATTGATAGTGGCCGTCCATTTAAACCATTTAGTTGACTTTCTCGGTTACCTTACGTAACCCACTGTCCTATCTACAAGAGAAAAGTGTTTGTTCTCTTATAGGTCATATCGTGCCGGTCTCAAGTGCATCGCAGATCACCATAAGCGCATCGCAGGTGACTGCTTTTACTCCCTAAGATTCTTATTCAAGATGTCCTTGCACTCTAGCTCCGAAAGGGCAGCACGTCAGGGTGTGATTCATGATCAGAGACGTGATTTTGGCTTTCGTATGAATATTTTGTGAGGGAGTGAATGTACCTCGTATACAGTGGAACACCACGACGGCAGACAAATCTCCACAATTTGTAAGCCGGTAAAATCTCGGGCCCGTTTCGCAATCACGGAAACTCGGAAGGAAACATTAGGCATGCGTGCGATGGCGCAGATGATCGTCCATATAGCGAGCACCACGAGACTACACGACGCTAGAGCTTTGAAAAATGAAGCTCGATGAAACGGAAGCAGCCGATGCACGAAGCATGTTTGGTCTGGCGCTGCCGTACAGTGTTTTTTACATTTCTCGGAAGTGAGTGGGTGAGACAAGATTATTAGTTTCCCAATAGGCGCGAGTTTACTCGACGCCTCCCGTCTAGGGAAACATTATGCGCCGGCTACCCCCAGCAGTAGCGCGAAGGCCAGGTAACCCTTGGTCTTTAAGAATAACATTCTGGCTTTCAAGAGAGTGCACGCTAATTGGAGGGGAAGAGGGTAGAATCTTTGTGCGGGTGAGATCGTAGACGTGTGCGGGGATACCCATACTTGCTACCTATACTTGCTATACCAACCAAATATAGATCGTGGTTCAGTCGTGAAACCTGGAAGGGGCCTTTGCCGCGCGCTGACCGTAGTCATTCTGGCGCTGCTGCTGATGGCAACCCTAGCAGTCTCAAAGATGCGTGACACAGACGACATGCTTGGAAGGCTCGGGGTTCGAGTTTTTTCATGTATATTTTTATATATTTTACCCGTAATGGCCTTACGCAGTACTGGGATGAAGTCCTTGTCAACCTCGCAGGTCGATGCTCTTACTCCCTACATGCTCAAAATATCGAGGCTACGTGCCCCGACACTATTAGTAAGTCATGAGTTGAAGTCAGTATTCACTGTATGCATGACTGCATGCTTCCAGCGTATGCTTCACAGAGTTTCTTGAATAAGTAAAATGGAAATCAGCGCTAGTGCTCCTCTATGTTGTTCCTTCCCACTGCTGTTGACCTGTACCTACATTATTCAGCGAGGACAAACTTGCCCAAATCAAGTTCTTGTCGGTGATGATAGCCTCAGCGCACTCATGGACCACCACACTTTCGTACCTTCGCGCCATTTCCAGCTTTACTGTGAATACATCTTTCCTAAAATTTAGGCTTTAAATGTCTGAAACAAACCAGAAAACCAGTTCCCGTGTGTTGTATGATCTTGTCGTGTTGTTCTCTGTGTCCCAATCTGGAACGCGCGAACTCAACCAATGGTGAGACAAATACTTGCGTTAAAAAAGTGTTTCGAAGAAAAGTAGCGACGTAATCATCATTAAGATCATGGAAATGTATTCGAATAAAGAAGAGATCGACTGGAGCTCTCCATATGGATGGCGGCTCGTCCCTTTCTCAACAACTTGCACACTGCCACTATATACGAGGCATCGAAGCTCTCCTCCACGAGTCACGAACAGCGGACGCGCGCAAAGATAAAAAAGAAGCAGGTACGGCGTCAGCTGGCCAGGTGTTTCGAAGCGAGGAGTCATCAGAGACCCGTTCGCGTGCCTGGCTAAGGCAGTCAAGGCGGGAGGCATACAGAAAGAGGATGGGGGAGGTCAATACATTTTGCCACTTCTATTGTTTTTTTTCTGTCTTCATCGATAAGCGGCTGCGCCAGAACTCGGAGAGCTACATTTATTATTGACGAGTACACGAAGTGCCTTCCTGACTGCTTTCTGGATGGCACGGGGAGGGTAGGTGGGTACGGGCACAGAGTGGTTGAAAAAAAAAGGGCAAGGCGATGTGGGAGGGGAACAGGGGGGGCTTTGCTGCGGGACGTGGCGACCGGCATAGTGTCGACGCCGTGTTACTTTTCGTGACCGCTGTGAGCAAGGCGTGCCACGTGCCCGCGACCGCACCGCACCGGGCCACGTTCGCCTTTTGTGTGTGTGCACTTTTTTATCTTATTTTTTGGTTACTTCGTTGTGGCTCTTCTTCGTGAGAGTCATTTTTTTTATTGTGTAGTGGATGCAGCCTTCGGCTCATTTGTGCTATGGCGTTAAAGCTAGCGAGTGCGAAACACTCAAACGCAAACACGCGAAGATGCGCAACTGAGGTTAAACGACAATATTCCGATATTATTCGGTATTCCAATGGTCATACAAAAAATGTATGAATATTGATCTTTTCTGGGTATCTTGTAGTGTGTGAAACTATATCTAAGGGATTCATAACACGTGAACTATGCTATAAGCTTGCTGTACTATAAAAAGGGGATAAGTAAGCTATACTAGAAGTATAGGTAAAAGTATAGGTAGAAGTATAGGTAGAAGTATAGGTAGAAGTATAGGTAGAAGTATACTATAGGTTTGCTGTACTAAAGCGTACCACGTCACTGAAACGTTGCAATTGGAACCTATGTTACAGGAAGACCTATCAAGGGATTATGCTTGGCGTTAGAACATTCGTTCTTCAGAGATTTGACTTTCCCATTTATGCGCACATACGTTCCACTTAACATGAATGGAAGATGATAGACCTCGGTATTGTCTGGTTGCTTCCATTCAGTGAACATATACATAGCAACAGACATACAAAAGCTAAATATCCCAATAACTTGCAGTCCATCGCGAACCACGGTTTCGTGATGCTACCATTGACTGGGTGTGGCTCCGCGGCCACGGTTAATTAAAGGCAACCGTGGGTCGTAACCCAAGGCTTGACGCGCCGTGCCCGCACCAACCACGTCACCCCCCCCTGCTGATGCACCCCGCGGTGCTCATAAGATTCCCACCTGGATAACCCCGGTCCCAAACATGAAATTCGAACGCCAGGTGGTGTTGCGACCCTGAACAGTTAACTCTGGTCTCCAGGCCGGTCTCCCGCGAGAAATGCGGGCTCTGGTGCTCTTCGTCATCGTGACTGGCCGGTATTCCTCTTCAAACAAAAAAAAATTACATGAATACTAAGTTTCCTAGAAAAAGTGTCTATATTCAAACGGAAAATTACATGAATACTTAGTTCACTGAAAAAAGTCTTTATATTCAAACGGTAAATTACATGAACGCTTAGTTCACTAGGAAAGAGTCTTTAAATGATTTAAATTACATCGAGTACTGAGATAACTATTGTAAAATCATCAATCAGAGATTGATAATTAATGCGAAATAATTGAAGGTAAATAATGAACGTTGGACGTCAATTTAAAGGGCATGGTGAAATAGCTTAGCCGAATAGCTCCCATCTTCAAGTTGTAATACGCGAGGGGACTCTGGGAATGGCCGTTTTAGTTATAAACAAGACAACTTTCATGTGATAGTTTTGTTAACCCACCCCTTATGTAATGTCTCCTTCGGGAGACCCTTAAGGTAAACAAATTGAACTGAACTGTACTTTCTCACACACTGGTGAATGCCTCAACCACGGCTCTGCAAGCAAGCCTGCGTAGAACGATGTAGATCAAAAGTCGTGCAGCCAGCCTACAGCACTGACGGGTCGAACCCCCTTTTTGTTCTCCACTCAATTAAACCCCGCCTTAGTCTGTTTCTTTTCTTTTTTCAGCCACACAGTTGTTCTTGCGCTAGGTCTTTCGCATTATGTGAGGATATTGGAGAGGGAGTCGATATAAGAAGTCATAGAGTACCATAGTAGTCGTTTTATAGCTTTGCGTGTTTTTTTTTTTTACACTCTCATTGGCTTCCATAGTTGTGTGATCGCCTCCTCGCCGCTCCCACGTGACCTATCCAGGTGAAAACACCTGGTCGATTTGGTTATGACAGGAAAAAGGGCTTTCACCGTTTCTGGTTTGCGCAACACTGTTTCTATTTTCTTTTTTCCTTTTTCACCACTTCGAGGTCTTCGCATCTTCTTGCCTGATTTCGTATAGAAGCATTCTTTCTTTTTAATGAGAGTAGGAATGGGACAATTCTATTTGTATTTAATTTACCGAACTGATGTTCAATATTAACACAACTTCGTCTCCCATCGCTCTCGAGACACGCTCTACCACCACCTTCATATTATATGCACAAATACGTTCTTTGCGAGTTATTTAGTAGTTTTGTTACACTCTTCAGCACACTTCTTGACACGCCCTATTATTACATTTATGCACTACTGATTAAAGATTTGCGACAGCCTAAAGTGCAACAGTATTGCTTAAGGTCTACGATGGTCCACGGAATATACTTGAAAGTCTGCTGCGGTTGTCAAACATTTCTTTTTTTGGTTGAACCTCACTTCTGCTAAAGTCACAATTCTGATTTGAAACCGCCTACAAAAAAAAAATCGATATCTTTAGTCAAAAACTCCCTACATGTCGACACTGCCAGTTGCATAGGTGTTCTATGAGCCATATGTTCTTTTTTATTTCCCTTTTTGCTGAACACATGCAATGAAGACCTTCTGGTTGTGAGCACTAAACACCAGGACCTACGTACAGGGCTAGTCAAAAGTTTCCAGACCATTTTCCCATGTATTCCTGTGGAAGCATGACCTGAGAACTTTTGAAACACCCATCTCTGTAGCTGCTTTAGGTGTTACTAAGGTGAATCTGTGGCCTCCGCGAATTTGACACACACATTTCTTTCGTCCTAAATCACGGTGGCCCTGCTTGTTCTTTTAACTATTCTTTTCAAATGACTTAAAGGCGACGATCTACAGGTCAACTGAATACCTGTACATGCCTGCACCTACGGCGTGTTACGAAGTTTCTTGTGTCCTAATACAGACGTCAGGTGATCTATCAGGTGAAGTAAGCCGATGGGCGTGGAAGTCGAGTTAGGACCTCAAATACTTGTCTGGTACAAAGTAGCTTGTCTGGTACCCGTGTGGTTGAGACTGCAGATGTATTATGCGCTTGTGTATTCTAAGTTAACCTATTGTATTCTCGTATGGGGAACAACTACGCCTACTAACTATCAAAAACTACTAGTACTCCAAAAGAGAGCCTTGCGGTGCATTCATGGGTACCGTGGCAGACCCAAAGACTTTTCCACGTTGCCATTGTTCCGTACTTACGATCTGCTTAAAGCGAACCAAGTCTACCTCTTTCGACTGTTGCAATATATTAAGAGCAATCAACTGCACACTCAAGACTTTACTTTGTCTAACGATGCATATCACTTTCGAAAACAAATCCACCGGGTCCCCAAAACGCGCACAAACTATGGCAAACAAAAATTAAATTATCAGGTCACTGTGGTTATTAATAAAATGTTGACGGATGTTGATTTTGATGTTGCATTGAAATTATTCAAAAAACAAACAAAGAAATATTTACTCGAATCTGATTTGTGCTTTGTATAAGCTTGTATTAAGTTTATATTCTGTATATTTATAATGCTTTGTATTTTGTCTACGCTGCATGCTTGGCAGCATTGTGTTACACTGGCAAATGCAGCTAACACTGCAATTATGTGTTTTCGTTTATTTATGTCAGACTGTACAAGGGAGCCGAGGCCTCTGTCAGGCACTCCAGCCTTTAGCCCCGGCTACCCCCTTTTGTGTGAAAGGAAAAATAAACTTCACTTCACTTCACTTCAAATATGGCGCCGCCCTGTCGCCATGCTCGGTGCTCCCCCAGACGGGGCTGCTGTGAACTACGACACACCCTGCAAAATGTAATCAATGGTCAACAGACGCCGCTCCCCCAAGGCACCTCGGCTCTCTTTCACGGGCGTTTATTTACTCAGGGCCTTTCACTGTAACGTGTTTTGCGCGCAGTTAAACACAGTTTCGTGCGGATTCATTGAACCGAAGGCTCGAAGTGAATTAGAAACACAATTCTCGCGTCTCTTTGTAGGTCACTATTGATTTATTGGGCGTCCCGTGGTTTCAATCACAGCTTAGCTTTTCTTGAAATTTAATTAGGTTTGTTTCTTTCTTTGTGGCTACAGTGCTGCGAACACACAGCTTAAAAGGCATTTCTGAATTAGTTGATAGTCGTTTGTGCGCGCATATTGAAAATCACAGCAGGTGCATCTGCTCTGCGATGTGCACTTCCATAGCAGTTTATGTGGATGAATATTGGAATATTGCAGTTTACTAGGACGCAGTTATCAATACTATTTTTCTCTTTTCATTTTTTGTGGACTGGCTGTGACGTTCTATTCTGGACAAATTCACGACAGAAACAACCACGACTCTGCATACTTAGCTGCTCACTATAAAAATAGTTAGCTTTTTATGAAAGAAGATTGGCTTTTTTATTGGTATGGCTAAACAGTCCCTAAACCACCCTGACTGCAAAAACAAGAGGGGGGCTTTTTTCTCGCTTTCAGTACTCTTTCTACAGGCAATATGCCTTCCTCGCCTTCCATTTCTTCACGAAATACGTCGAAAATGTCAGTAGTAAGTGTAAAGGCCATCAGGATGATGTGCTTTTGAGCTGGGCGCTGTTAAGCTCCACTTGCGTCGAAAACACACAAAACGAAGTGAAATGATGACTTTACAGTGCACGCTAGTCTAGCGAGACAAGCCAGGATGACCTCTCACGGCAGTCCACAGATAGAAGAGTAGGAGTTAATTCACAAATTATATTTCTCGTTTATGAACCAGCCGAGAGCTTTTTTCTCTGATACGTTGTCATTTAAACTAAGTTCAGGAGTCACTCATTGTGCCACAGAGACAGGAAAGGCAAGGAGAAAATAATGCGCTCTCGTTTCATTTAGGAGCCCTTCATGGCGAATACCCAGTACTTTTCCCTGTGTCTTGATTGCATGGAGTAGTTAACGTTTTGAAAACTTTCTACACCTTTACGTAAGCGCTTTGTGAACGTCCTTATTAGACACACTCTGGCTGCTGGGGTCAGGGGAACCATCTCCTTAAACAAAACCCTTCCATCTGAGGCGGCGGGGACCCCCATCCGCTTTGCGTTGCCAGTAGCTCGGCTGGTGATATCTTCCCACAAGATCGGTAGCCCGCGATTTGTTACGATGTGCCTCCGACTCTGACACGTGCGGGGACAGTGACCAGGCACTGGCACGCTTCAGTGGACAGCCAAATGTTTTGTCCCTCCCTCAAAGCTTTCCGAGAATGTATCGACGTCGGCTTCTTTTGTCGGCAGCCGGACTCGGCTGCCGAAGAAGGGAGACGACGCGAAATCGTTAGGAGGAGATAGCTATGGGTAGCCTTTGTAGGACGGTATGAGAATTAAGGGAAGAATGACGGCGGACCGAGAACAAAGAGAGACGGATAGGCACAGTGAGGAAAAACGAAGACGTGGCAGTCATCATGAGGCAGAAAGTGCAGGAGACAGTGATGTGGACATCGTCAACAATTAATGAACGCTTAGGTCACCCTAAAGACGCGTTTGGATTTAGTTTCGTGATTTTGGAAGCAACATTTAGCGAACAATTGAAACATAACAGCGAAGATATCGCACCTAAACATTTGTCCCCTGTGCGATTCTCTTCTTCCTTGTCAGTATACTTGCTGTTACGCTTCAGTAAGTTGAAATAGTAGGCGCAATCGATCGCAATAGCAAGCATTTTTTCGTAGAAACATCATCGGTTTTGTCTACCTTTGCTGTGTGCCTCTTTACATTTTCGCGCGCTATTTCTTGGAATACTTGTTTTTTTTTCTTTCAAGGGTAATGAATTTGTAGTGAAAGTAGTGTCCTTCTTGATGTTATACATCTCGTCAAAACAGAGGGATTTTTGTTTAAAATAAACGAAACGCTAGTTATTTTTACTATGATCGAACCGACAAATAAAGGAAGCTCTTACTTTTTCTACTGCCACACTTTTAACGCCATGTGAATGAAGAAGTAAATAGGGCATGCTACTAGTAGCCATTTAAAGCTGTTTTGTGGTGTTTCGCGCATAATGAAGATGGTATTCACCGCGGGAAAACTTACAGCGCGACGAAAAAAAAAGACCGACAAAACGCCAGCAAATAGCCAAACTCGCTATTCTGCTTGAGGTAATTCTCAAAGTGGCTGCATATGAACCAACAGAACAACCAATCAAGAAACAATCTTGATTGAAGGTGTGCTGACATGACTCAAAGACACCGCAAAATGGGCAACTCCTTTTCATGGTATGCTATGTTAACGCTCTCCGCACGCCGAAGACAGCCAACACGTATAAAATATTGACATTAAAGTTATCGTCGCAGAGTATCAGCATCCTAGCCCCGCCGTAATAGGCAAAATCCCTACGAGTGAACACACGTAAGCTCCACTACGAATTCGGCTTCATCCATGCAGCCTAAATCATGGAAGAAAAATCCTTGTCCGTGTTGCGGAAAGGAAATACACTCTTCGTTGTTTAGGTGTACCATGAGCAAATGTCCGATCTGCAGCTACTTCTTCACGAATCGCTGTCTCCCCATGAAGTGGCACTTGCATGACATGTCACAGTGAAGCCGCTGCCTCAACATGAAAACTCGATTGTCTTTTTAAGGTGGTGATACTACCAAAAAATGTGACGTAATCCAAGACACCACAGTACTCTTTTTAGGGTTCTTGAAAACCTTGTCCTAATTTACAGCGACACTCCCAATATATTTAAAATTCGTCTCCTGACTCGGTCAATTACAGTCACATATGTTAAAAGCCAGCTGAAGTCAAAACAACATCTACTCACCATCCTAGCTCTAATGTGCACAAGGAAAGTGAAATAGAAACGTGCCGGATAATTCAAATCGATGCCGTCATCTTTCGTGGATCCACTGTGGTGGAGAGCGCTGAAAACGAGAAGCCAGTGCTGATAACTCGAACGTCGAAGGCATTAAAAATCTTCATAGAGCCGGAATCGGCAGGGTGGGGGGGGGGGAGGGGGGCAACAACCGTTATGATGATTCGCTGCGACGAAGCATTCAGTGCGTAGTCTGCCGCACCTGGAAAGGAATCGAGCTAAAAACAAATGAAAACCATGAGCCAACGTGGTCGCCATTTTGATTTCGGGCAGGTGTTGTCGCTCGCGTGGCCCGTCTTCGCCCCGTATTGCTGCACGCACGCTCCCTCTATCGGTTCTGGGCAACGCGACGTGATTTGTTCGCAGAATATGTCCCGACTTTCGGATTCTCTCGGTAGCGGCCACTCTTGGAACGTGATAGAATCTTTCAGAAAGCGTACGCTGAATGACGTCCACGAGGATATCTCGCTGGGTGAAACTGGCTTTCAGCTGCTTCGGCAAGTGAAAGAAAACACTGCCTAATCAGACTTTGCAATGTGTTTTGGACTGTTGAGCTGTTTGCGTGGAAGGTTGTCTGCGGACGCGTTCGGTAGGCCATTCTGATAGTTCCTAATCTTTCCTGAAGGAATCTGTCTATAGTTTATGTCCTTGCCATATGTTTTCCATAACTTTCGTGAGAATTCTACGCGAGAATTTGAAACTATTGCAATAGCAAAGATAATGTTTCAGTAGAGTTCTGGTAGTTTATATGTCTTTCTCAACTATATTATTGGAACTGCGGCCCATTTACTGCTCCATGAGCAAAACAATGAACAAATGTAGACTCTATTTTCTAAAAAACGACTGAAACTAGAGACATAACAAAGCGAAGTTTAAAATCTTTAGAGGTTATAACGCTGCTATTTTTGTCTAACAACTTACTTTTCTTATCTTGGAAATCAAGTCTCCTGCAGCCTAATACTATCGGACGTTGTTCTTTAACATTGCCCAATAATGCATTGGCATCTGCTGTTTCGCGTGCCCAAACCACGAAATGACCAGCGGTCATGCCGTAGCGGTGAACTCAGGCGATTTTTGTCATCTGGAGTTCGTTCATGTGCGCTGAGCTCGCGAAGTACATGAGACCGTAGCACTTCGTCTCAATCGAGTCGATAGACTACCGCGGCGGGGTTCGAGCTCGCTACGTTCGGGTCAACAGCCGAGAACTGTAACCACTGCACCAATCAAGCCTATATATTTTTTATCTCTCTATGTTTATCTTTACACACTCTTTTCTGCGCCTATCCTCCCCACCTCCGTTCAGGGTAGCAAGCCTTATGTTAATATTTGATTCATCTCCTGGCCTTCCTCTTCATCTTTCTGGCTGTCTCTTTGGTATGCCGTTTTTACCGAGAACGCTTGGCTACTTGAAGTGCCGCGACTATGGTTGGATAAGCACTTGTTGCGCGGAGAATGAACCCTATTCCTTTGAAGGAGGCCACGACGCAGGCTGTTCAGAGAAACCTTAAATGTTCTTGGTGCAGATGACTGAGGCGAAAAAAAAAAACACTTCGTGAAAAAGAAAGAGCACAAGAGAAGAGAAGAAACTGTGCTAACTACGAACTGTTTTATGACAGTCTAAGAAACGCACAAGAAAATGAAAGACAATTCCGTGCATATGTGCACAGCAACAAACGTCGTAAACCATCATGTTTGAGGCAATAAGTTATCTAAGAACCTCATTTCTGTGGAATACAACGTATCAGATTTATCACTGATACCATTGGGCCCTTTCTTTTCGGTAAAAAAAAGCTTCCATGAGCTTTCTACTTGTTTGTTTGCTACTCCTATCAAGAATCACCGTTTCCTTAAAGATATGGCACACAACCTCAGACTTTACAGTCAGCTGGAAGATGTGCATGATCACTTTTGCATAAACTATGCACCGACTCGTCGAAAACAAGTCCTTTTGGAATATCCTTCTATGTTCGCGTAGTCTGCAGGCTAGTGATCATCACTAGTCGATCGTAGAGAATTGAACCAAACGTTTAAAAAAACTACTGTTAGGCCTCCATGTTATTATGTAGAGGCGTGTTATACCCTATGTGAAAATCCAAATTCTCGCAAGACCGCGGGCTCCAGAGCAATAATCAGCTAAGTTTCATAGCATATGGAAATCAAGTGTGGAGCCAGAAAGGCACCTGGCGAATGATGTCCGCCCACACCGGCAGGTGTCACTGCACGCGACGGGCGCGTGTCGATGCCGACGCGGCTGCCAACGCTTCACTGAGCACTGGGCCAGATGCGAAAAATAATAGTCTGAACGAAGTAACGGCAAGATCGTTGCGCACTCTCATCAGTATTCGTTTTCGAATCTGCCGTCGTTTTTCCCGTTGTTTTACTTCGCCTCTCAATTCATACTGGCAACCAAGAGTGAAAGAGCATCTTGCTGATGTAATAAGTAGAGCGGAAAGAGGTCACACTCACAAAGTGTGGTACCTAAATCTGAGTATAAACCATACTCATCGTACGAGTAATACTTAACTGGAGAAATACTTTACACAGTCAATATGTAAATAGCTTTAAATATATGAAGCGGCTCCAGCCACGTGGCCTGTTTTTTTACTCTCTCCCTATACAGCGTAAGGAACAAATTTGGACTAGAACTATTTCAGTAGCTAGACTAAATAAACAGTAAGGGTTAAGTTCTCCTTCTCTCTGTGATTGTGCCAAGGGTTCGGCTGCAAGAGTAAGTAGATGGTGGGCGTTAGCTTCTGTTTTACTCTTTTCGATTCTGTGACAGTAGCAACCCGCCACGGCACGTTAAAGAACCACCGGAGGTCGAAATTTCGGGAGCCCTCCACTACGGCATCTCTCATAATCATATGGTAGCTTTGGGACGTCAAACCCCAAATATCAATCAATCAATCAATCAATCAATCAATCAATCAATCAATCAATCAATCAATCAATCAATCAATCAATCAACACGTAAATGTTTTGCACGTGTTGTTGGCATGATGGCCTGTGCAATAGAGACACAAAGCACAAACATGTACATGACACAGGTGCTATCTATCAATTGAAATCTTAGTGAAAAGACGTGAGATATTTAACAGTAATGTCGAAAGTTGGGCGAGGTGATAGCTCATGATTACTTATGAAGCAGAGCACGACGACAGGCACAAAAGGAACGATTGTTCCTTTTGTGCCTGTCGTCGTGCGCACTGCTTCATAAGTAATTACAACATATTTAACAAGAAATCTATAGCTCCGAACACGCTTCTAATGAAGCCTGTTTCAGGTGCAAAGCCTCAGCATCAGTGAGAGCTATTGATGGCTCACCAACGCACTTCTCATTTGCTTTTGTTGTTTGAAATGCTTGTTCGATTTAACGCGTACGCTTGTACTTGTGTCTAATCACTGCAGTGGTTATGGTCAGCTCAGATGCGCAACGACACTACCGGCAATAGATGGGAAAATGAGTAGGCCATGTGCCTTTCGAAGAACAGGCGTGCTCTATAAACGAACGTTTGGACCTATCGTTACCGATAACATCAGTCTTGTCTGATCGATGCAATGGGCCGCAGCCCGACAAATGAATGTAGTGCACCACTCCACTAGCAAAGCAGCTCAATAGCCCAATTCCTTTCATTACTTCACGTTTGGGTTCGAAGATGTCCCGAGAAGATGCTTACACTCCTTCAGTACCTCTTCGCTTCAATTCTTAGCACGTAAGTCTTTCGGTCGAATTGCTCGTTATCCGGTAAATGTCTGTGACGCAATGCTAGCAGCGACGCTTTTGAGGACAGATATTGTTCGAAAAATGTATTGAATACATGCGCACTTTAGCGTCATAATTACACTGCCGTTTCAGCACCCGGACGCAGTCCAGAACAGACATTCCCGGGAATGTCCCAATGGCACCTTGTTTGCAGGGCACGTCTTCAAATCTCTGCAGCGTAAAAGAAAAAGTGGTTTGCAGTTTTGCAGCATCTGCTGCTTAGCTCCTCCTGAATGCCTCTGCGTGGTCGGTTTTTGAACGGCCGAGCTGGCGCATTCTTCTTCAATATCTGAGAAAGACATCTGTAGCAATGAATCATCAATTCACTTCCTTGCGTCTGCTGATACCGGTTCAAGATCAGGAGATCCGATTCGCCAGAACAAAATTAAACGGTGTGGCACGTGCGTTGTAAACACAGGTGCTCCGTGTACGTCGTAAAGACAGCCAAACTGCTGATAACAGCTTATAAATGGGTCCCTTTTGATACAATGTATACATGACAAGTAGGACACAGAAGCAACATCGCTACCCTGCTCACTAATACTTCTAGACAAACTCTCACGTTGTGTATTTTTCAGTACAATCTTTCTTTATATAGATTGAATTTTTCTTATTTTCCTTCTCAATTTTTTTTACATATTAGTGCGACATTAATCTGGACAGCGGTTTTAAACAAACTAGTGGTTCTAGAAGTCTGCACAGGTACCCATACTTCGAAATTAAGGAGGCTATATATTCAGGACGCGCATGGTAATAACTGTCATTCAGTCGTTAAATTTTAGAGCCTGCTGCAGCTGGAAAGTTGATAGCATCGGTGTTTGCGTTCCTCACACAGCGACAGAAGTTAACGATTCACAGTCTATTTGAAGGTAGCCCTTGCTTTTCAGCACGTGATTGCCGCTCCAAGTCGAATTCGGTCGATACCCCAGCGGACATCAAAGTGACACAAGACCGGTTCTTAACGCGCGTCAAAGAACGGAGCCCTGCAGAAGTGGGGATTTCTGTGTGGATCACTGCGGCAGCAGTTAAAACATCACGAAAGGCAAATACTAGTATAACTCCGCAGGGTAAATATTTAGAGCGCAGTTCCAGTCTTCGACTAAAACTATCTTTGCTTTGTTGGGCAGAGACCGAAGGATGGAATTCTTCAGCCTACCCCGTCTTGAGCTAATATTCACTCGCTCGCTAAAAACGCTGACTTATTTAAGCATTCCGTGATCTGCATGTGTTTGTTCAAATGATGTTGATTACATTAAAGATTTAATGAGCTATCCAACCGATAATCCAGAGAAGGAATGTATGAATGAACCCATCAACAGGTTTGAGTGCAGGAGCGCATGAGAATAAAACAAAAAATAAAAGGTTGACAATAGAGAAAGCTTTTTTTTTTAATAACGTGATTTGAATGGAAGATTGAAGCCACTACCTAGCTTTAGAAAACTAACACCAGCCAATATCAGGCGCTTCTTGTACCACACCTCCCAGTAGTCATCACTCTGGACAAAAACGTCAGTGTCTGCTTCCAAATACACTTTTCTTCCAAAAATATTCATCGTCCTGTATTTTATCTCACATTTATCCTACTGTCACGGCGTATTTAGTACAGAATAATTATTTAATGGTTATTCCACAGTTCCATACCACAAGAGGTGAAGACGAAAAGAGCACGGAGCCTACTGCATATCTTCGTAAAGAGTATACTTCACCTGAACCATCTCGCTTATAGGGCACCGTAACGGAAGGACTGCGAAGTACAGTGGCTGCCGTGGTGTACGTGAGAAACTACGGTATGAACCTGTCGTAGTTGTAAAGTGACGCCAAGGCGGAAGAAGGCGGTAACCCCAGCCAGCTAATAAACCACCACCCTTGACGACCGTTCGGCCGTGCTCCTGATTCATCGTCGGCCGTGGCATCCGCGTTAGTGGCCTGCCGTTCATTGTGCACCAACCTCGTAAATAACCCGACGCGACTGCAAGAAACATCAGCGCAAGCGCCGAGGGGTTCGGGGACCTGTTTCTCTCCGTGGGGTCAAAGGTCGTTGTATCTACCGCGAAAGGACCTCGCATCTTTTCGGAGTGCTGCTCCGTTGAACTCACTTGCCCGCGTAAACGTCGCACGCAGTGGCTGAATGGAACAAGGTACCTGCTTTGAAGAAAAGTGCGGACTTTCATATACCACATAACTCCGACTTATATAAACCACCTTCGGTGTTTTGCAGCAATCTACGGAAAGATTTGCCGTTGTACGCCGTAGCCTCAAAGAGCTCGTTTCGCTGAAATTCCGACGTCGGTGGTGGTTACGTTGATTGTGGGCGAAAAATTGTCATCCTGTCCGTTACCAGGAATTCTACAAAGGTGCAAATAACATACATTTTTTAGCTTAAGTGGGAATTGAACGCAGGTCGTCACGTCGACGCGTAAGTGTGGATAGGTGGTCGGCGGAACACATCGAAATGCACCCGGCGGCGCTTCGCAGTGAGCGGTTTGAGCCGATTGTTGCAAAAATGGTGCAGTCACTGCAGGTTAATGGGGATATATACTTTCTTCATCGGCATGCTATTGCATGAACCTTGCCTAACGTTCTCATAACGGTTGAGAGAAGCACAATCTGCCAATCAATGTGGTGCTGGCGTTCGGTGAAAGTCGCGTTGTGGCACTGTGCTCATTTTTTTAAGTGTTGAGTGTGTGGTTTGTATCTACTATATCATAAATGGTGATTACTTGATAGTTTACTTATCTACATGCTCTAGCTGTTACGAAAATGAAATGAAGCCAATGTTTTCGCGTAATACTCCAAACAGAACAACGAGGGCTTTGCTTTTCTGTTCACGCGAATATCTGTATTGCTATAGAAGGCCTTGACTTGGGGTCGTTTTCACTGGTAACCGGTCTTGGCCGATGCTATTTCATGTTATGCGGTATAACAAGGATTTCAAACTCGCCAACACTTCACTAGATGGTGTCGCTTAAATTCTGCATCCGCGTGCCGACATTTAGTGCTACTTTCGTTTATGACGATGTCAAATCCACTGTGTGATGCGCTCGTTTGATAAAGGGGAGCCCACATTGATTTTGCCCAACAGATCAATACACCAAGCACCTAGCGACACGTGCATTCAATAAGTTGCATAGAGGCCACTGAAAGCAAAATGCTTCTGTGTAATTGATTAATGTGTAGGGTATAACGTCCCAAAACCACCATATGATTATGAGAGGCGCCATAGTGGAGGGCTCCGGAAATTTCGACCACTTGGGGTTTTGTAACGTGCACCCAGATCTGAACACACGAGCTACAACATTTCCACCTCCATCGCAAATGCAGCCGCCACAGCCGGGATTCGGTCCAGCGGCCTGCGGGTCAGCAGTCGAGTACCTTCGCCACTAGACCACCGCGGCGGGGCAAATGCTTCTGTGTATCATATAGCTATAGGTACAAGCACTTCATACTACGCCACGAAATAAGCAGTTGTGTAGACGTTCATGACACTCACACACTCACCAGCATGAAATGGCTAGCCCCGCCGCGGTGGTCTCGTGGCTAAGGTACTCGGCTGCAGACCCGCAGGGCACGGGTTCGAATCCCGGCTGCGGCGGCTGCATTTCCGATGGAGGCGGAAATGTTGTAGGCCCGTGTGCTCAGATTTGGGTGCACGTTAAAGAACCCCAGGTGGTCTAAATTTCCGGAGCCCTCCACTACGTCGTCTCTCATAATCATATAGTGGTTTTGGGACGTTAAACCCCACATATCAATCAATCAATCAATCAATCAATCAATCAATCAATCAATCAATCAATCAATCAATCAGTCAATCAATCAGCATGAAATGGCTAGCAGAAGACGAAAAGAGCCATACCAAGTATTGTGTTTCAACCACTCGCCAATAGGTGCCGATTCTGTTCGATCTCGTGGAAAGTACTTCGAGTTCAAACTCGGGTAATCTTTTCAAATCTTTGCGTACATTTCGGTACTGCCATCATAGCGACTTTCGCTACATTCACTAAGAAATGCAGCTGCTCAGTTTCACGCCTGCCACACCGGAAAATAGGAGACAAGAGCGCTGCGCGACAGGATGAAGCAAACATCGCTGCGTACAACGAACACATCCTCGCTTAATGCTATCTTCGCATAATGTGGCTACTGCGATGGAACTCGCGACCGTAGTAGCCCCACTCAACTGGCCCACTTGCGCATGACACCGCGGTTCACCGCGCTTACGCAGGATCGTGGTGCATTTCACGCTCGGCGGAGTGACCTTTCATTCATCCGTGCTCGCTTCATTCATGAACGCCCACCACACGTGACCAAGTACGTGCGCCTCAGGTACCGCGCGCTAAAGGAACAAGGTTGCGTTAACAGGTGCAACCCGCTGCTCAACCTTGCTTGAGGGCGGAAGAAGCCGGCAGGTGCACCCTCGAAGCGATGGACGGAACGTGTGCAGTGTAATCAGCGCATGCGCTGTGAAGGCAATAGGGAGCGTCAACTGTGGTGTGTATATAGACTACTTTACCTACGACGTGGGGAAGCCGCCATATTGAGCTGTGAAGATGGTGTTTTCTTGTTTTTGTAAATGGCTAGGTAAATTAGTGTACGTCTTCTACCGTTACACTGTTCGATTAGTTGTTAAATATGCAAAGCGAAAAGGTCAACAGCCCAACATGATTACACTGAAACTCCTTTGTATATTATTTAGTCTCATGTTTTTTAAACAACAATAAAAAATGCAACCATAGAACTACAATAAAATGAAAACGTTTAAATGTGGGGTTATGACAGGTGTAATATTATGACGGGTTTGTAACGGATTATGACGGGTTTGTAACTGGCAGCATTCCACAGACTATTAAAATCTTCTAGACATTAAACGGAAATTTCTGCAGTGAATGCAATGACTGCGGAGACAACCCACTTTAATTGCTATCACTATTATGTTTCACTGTGATCTCCTGAAATTATCAAGATTTGTACGCTCATCCGAATCGCAACGGACGGCCACCACCCGCAGCGTTATTAATGAATTACGTCTTCGTTTCATTCTCTGCCTGCCAGTAGGAGCGTTTGAGAGGCCAGCCGCTTATGGTAAAATAAATTACCTTCGAAGAAAGAAGATTGTACATTGTGCGGGTGCTGGCGCATTCCCACCTCTCTTGCACGACCACATCTACAGGCTCGGAGTCTTCAGAATTATCGAGTGCAAACCCGTATTTTCGATGTAGGGAGTGCCACGCGGCCCACGTTAATTGGCTACCCACAATCTGCTGTCGATTCGGTGGGACATCCCAATGTCTCTCTTGTTTGTTTTTGCAGCTCCCCGTGAAGGCATCAGAAATAACAAAAACATATCTTGTTTGCCCATTGAGAGCAGTTCAATTCCTTCACAGTACATGCTCTTGTTTCGGCGGAGGCGTGTCATGTGTACACTGCATATCAGTAAGATTAAGCGGAGGGAGACGGCAAACTGATTTAGAGAAACACAAGGTGTGGAAGGGGCCGATGGAGAAGGGCGGGAGGAGTGGTATAGGCACAACACATTTCGTTGCTGCTGAGCCCTCCGGACAGGTTGGGTGTGGATGCGTAGATGGTAATATAAGCTAGATATCGTTGTCAGCGAAACAGAAAATGTGAAGCGAGGAAAGTGATTTCGGATACACAAATGACTTGGGTCTTACCTGCAGCCTGGCGCAGTTCGTATTAGTCACTTCGTGCTCCGTTGTTGTGATTGGTGACTCAACGCTCCTAGAGCAAGGTCGTGTTGTGCCACAACAGCGAGTGAAGTGACCGAGGTGGCGAAATTGATGTACGAAAGAGTTACAGTGAGCTTCGTCGAAGCTCTCCGTGCGTAAATGATCACCCAGGGGTGTTCAGAACGCGTGCCCTTGAAGTGCGTTTTGCGCCTCTTGAAGCTACCCTAATGTCTTCTGCAAGCTCCGCAAACATTATTAACGTGTTGGTCTGGCGAAGGCGTGTCCGGGCACGGTCCTCGCAATTACTCTCGACACCAATTTAGCAAGTGTAACTTATTGCACCTGTGCGCTGCGGGAATTCATACGAGTTCTTTTGATGTGCCGCGTCTGAGCGCCCATTGAACTTGCGCAAGTTGACACGGGGGCGCACGTAGAATTTTCATGCGTGATGCCCAAACCGCACATGAAGCCCAAAACTGCATTCCGGAGGGAATAGTTTTGGCAGAGGTCGGAAAAAAGCTTACCAGTAGTATTATTGCTTAGGAACATTGTGAAACCTGTGAAAGTGTGAAAGATTAGGAGCGTCTGAACGTACTTGAACTGAAAAGCAGGGATGAAGCTTCCAGACATGTGCAGGGGATCGCTGATACAGTTCTTGCTCTTTTGGGGTCGATACAAGTGAACCAATCTCTTTTAGAAGAATTACCTCTAATTAATTTCGAGGTCTCGCTCCTAGGTGGCGACTAATTCTCCAATATGTGCAATTTTTTGTTACTCTCTTGTTCCATGTGTGTGGTGAGCTATTCGACGAACTCCTCGTACAAGTCGTGCTCCGTTGCTTGCATTCTTTTTACCGCCCTCCGTTGCATATAAGGGTACCATGCCAGGTGACTTGTTAAATAGCATCACAAGGTAAAATAACACTATGCGAAAACGTTACGTGAATAGTCTGGTACTTTTTGGTCTCAAATTCGCCTTCCTACAACGCTTTTATTGGGCCAATTCATCTGAGTGTTTATTGTTACATGCACGCATTCAACAGGCTCCTTATTCTAACCTCTTTACCCTTCTATCCTGCCCTGAGTTCACGCACAACGGGTGTGTCTCTAATGCCTACGTCCCAGATGATGAATTTGTGGTCTCGTTTACAACACCACATGGCAAGCTGTAATTTTGCTGATACACAGGAACGTGGCCCGCAATTTGGCATCCGGAAACACGTCGTGGTCATCCGTGTTTAGAATTCTACGTGTTATGGAACAAGCGATTTGTCATTTCTACGCATGCGCTGCAAGAAAACAACGGGAAAGCATTCAATTTGCCACTCATCGCAAGTATGCTGTGTCACGTGTCTAAACAGAAAGTCGAACATGCATGGACCGCGTTTCTCGGCAACAGCGCTACTCCAAATAATTCCGTGTTCTCCCACTAACGCGTATCGCGACTACTCGGAGCCATTCGAAAGATCGATCTATCGTCGAAATTTTCCGTGATCACGCTTTCGAGGAGCGATCTATCTTGACCGATCACCGATGGAAAGACGAATCGTCTCTCATCGACAGCTCGCGGGAAGCTTATCGGAGACGGGAGGGATGTGTTTTCTTGACCATGTAGCATGGTCACAACGCTTGCTTGCTTCAGCACCGCGGCACTCTTCAAAAGACAGAGTTCAGACAGGTGCTGATCGATCAGTATTAATTCGATGATATCGGCATCGAACATTCTCGCCCCCCCCCCCTCTCTCTCTCTCTTTCGTGATCGCGCATGGCGATTGAATACTGGAAGGCCGGCAACGGCAGCAAAGTAACCGGTCGTTTGCTTTAGGCTTCAGCTGGGGCATTCTTGTAAACTGTGTCGATATAAGCTACGTTCCCGCATCGTTCGAATGTTCGTGGTGTCAGAAAATTGTATAGCTTTAGTGTGACACATGCTACAGGAAATCTCCAAGAGTTATGAACGCCGGTCTCGTTCCTTATAAGCGAAGTGTCTGCGTTTTTTTACTGCAGACAGATCAGAACTAGAAGGTCGGACTTGCGTTTTTATCCCACAGCTATCATCTACGGCCTTTTGCATGGTGTTCTATAGCGTTTCTAGACTTTGTCACACCTGCTCGCTCACTCCGGCGTTCAAACACTGATTTACTGAATGGCTTCACATACAAAGTGAGACAACGTGATTACATACTGGATCACTCACTCACTCACTCACTCACTCACTCACTCACTCACTCACTCCAGCTAAAGAAGGCGTAAAATCAAGGACATCTCAGTTCTATAACTAAACAACACAAGGGATGTGACGTCAATGTAACAGCTACATTAATCAAGAATTGAAAAAAAATTGAGGGCATGATAATGCGCGTAATTTCGCTTTCAGCGTCTCCACATCGTTTCATGTCAGCGTAGTTTCTACAGGCCTACGTGACCTCCTTTAACTTTTGTGTGGTGCCACCGCTGCATACGCGCCAGCCGATTGACTGACAATCCTCTTTTTCTTTTTCTCTCTCTTTCTCTTCTATTTCCTCTCTCTCTCTCTCATCTTTATGCCCCCATTCCCATTCCCCCATCGTAGGGTAGCAAACCGGACATGTGCCTGGTTAACCTTCCTGCCTTCCCGCTTGTTGTTCATCTTGACTCGAACAGTTATATTACAGCCAATCTTACCTCTCTCGACCAGATTTCGAGTGAAATGACGCGATAATCAAGAGCAACTGTTCAAAGCAGTCATCGTGTGTTAGAAATGGTGTCAAAACTAAATCTGTGAGTAAGGTATCTTGCTTAACTTTTCTAAAAATGAGTCGCGTATTAACTTAAGTGGCCAAAAAAGAAGAGCCTAAAGCGAGCCGAGTTGTCGGAATAAGCAGAAAGCGGATCACGCAATCGCGATGTCACTTGTCATGGCTTATCTCGCTACAAGAGTGCCCGCGCTGGCCAAACGAAGAACTGCGCACGCCACGCGGGACTTGATAGCGTCGCGCTTCAACATTAAAGAACGAGCATCTCCTCATTACCTGTCTGGCCACGAAATGACATAAGCTATAAGCGTGCTAAGACCGAGCAAGTGATGAAACACTCTCGCGTATCTGTGTTGAAAAAACGTTGCCTCACACTGCCTGCATTGGACTGCAATGAGATTCCCATCGCATTTTCCTCCCGTTGAGGTCTTCACGTAGCTCTCCGCTTTGGCTGATATGTCATAATTGGAATGGGAAACAAAACCGCTGTCTGCAGAGCTATTTTATCGTCTATACAGCCGCCATTAGAACACACGAATTGCAGTAAATACCTTGGCGCACATTGACAAGAGTCTCGAAGACAGTGGCTTCCTTTTGCAATCACTGAAAAAGAAGGAATGGCGAGCGAGATACACCCCAGCCACCACCGTCATCACACATGCGATAAAAAGCGACCACTAAGTTCCTTTTTATGTTTCTAGAAGTTTCGTTGAAAGACAAAGTTGTACAAATACATTATCACCGGCCGCTCTGCATTCGCAAAGAAACGTAATTATTCCCACAACGACAGATGACATTTTTTTAAACATTTATGTTACCCACGCTTCATGTAATGCTGCAGAACACCCGGTCATGTACGTAAGATTACGATCAGGCATGACATTGATCGAAATTTTCATTCTCAATTCGCCCACTCACACAAGCTGCAGAAGGGAGCTAATTACTGTTGGGAAATTCGATTGCGATTGGGCTAAATCACGGTCGCGTGACACAGGTATTATGCCTCATCATACCATTTTTAGGTAAAGCAAATGTAAGTTAAGCAGAATGCCATTCCGCTATTTTTTGTGCGCCTGCCTAAGCCCTTTGCTGCGTTACCTTCCCACTACCCGCCTCTGCACTCTTCACACTCTCCGCCCCCACCGACCTTGAACCTAATATATGACGCTCGGAGCACGTGAAACAGCTGCTAATGTTATTCCGTTCTAAGCGACACTACCTTAAACAACGGCGGCTCTGTATACACAAGTACAGCGATCCTGCAGCCGCTTTCGGAGACACTAACGTGGCTTTAGCAGCTATTTCGAGTGTTCCGACGTGCCAATGTAGGGTGCCCTCATGTCATTAGTGGCACCCCGGCGCTGCGATGGTGTTGCAACTAATTGCGCTTTTGCTGCACTACTCGGCTGCAAGGGTGGCCAACGCAGTGTGAACTTATAGAAGCCGGCTATTCGACAAACATTCGTGCATCGCGAATCGAGGTACCATTTTGTTTTGTTCATTGACGCTTCAGGGTTCTCTGTATATGCTGTGTAAAGGAATTCTGGAGTCGGCATTATTATTTACGTTCATCGTTTCTGTCCCTCTTAACACTAAGGCGCCGTTCACACTGGCGACCCGCATATCTCCACGACTGGAGGCGTTGCAGCGTCTACAGACCACTAGAATCAACGTGCGCACAGAGGAGCGAGCGGGTTTGCCACGTGGTATTTTTGGTTTTTTTTTTTTTGCGGGCATTGGTAATTAGCATAAAAGCGCTAATACTTAAGTGATATAAAGTTCAAAACAATCTATTTGGAAGTTTTGCAAGTCGATCTACAGCTTTCGCGTTGAAATTTTCTATCAATCTTTATTCCTTCAAAAGTGAGTTAATTAAACAGACCTAATTAAACAATATTTGAGAACAACAAAAAATAGTCTAACTCTAGGCAACGATGAGTAACATGCATTTGGTCGCGTCGATATTACATGTTCCGGCATATTTTTAAACTCTGGCTAAAGTCACGTGCGACACCCTGTATATGCCGCGGTGCAGGAGCAAGACGCCTCAGATGAAAAAGCTATTAAAAAAGACCTCGCCAAAGTTCAGATATGTGACGAGGACATAAGGCAGAAGTTGCAATCATTGCATGCTTTCAAAGCATGCTTTTATATACTTCGTCTTTTCAGGGCATACCGCAAAGGCGTTAACACAAACCCTTACCGCGCAGTCTGCAGCGCACACAAGGGCAGACTACGAAACTGATATGAGACACTGGCACACTTCTAGTTCGTACAACTTTCAAAGGGGCACCAAAGTGAAACAGTAAAGCAGTTTGTACTGATAAATCATGCTTTGAACGGCGTTAGATCAGTTATGTTCACCACCAGAGCGTCTTGAGACTAACGAACTTAGTGCAATCAATGAATTTCAAAGAATTTCGTATGTTGACCATATTAGCTCAAATAAATTTTCTGTAACTTTGTATGTTAAGCCTCTGGCTCCCTGAGAAGATACGAACACAATGCGCTCAACTTTGTCCGATCAATAACTACGTAAGCCCTAGTAGACGCCACCAAAGCCTATGGCGTGCCAGCAACTGGCGCAGGAATTCGGAACGCGATTTTGCCGCCAGATTCTTTTTTGCATTTTTGCGTCCTTTATCATTTACAAAGAGTCTTCTGACAGCAAGCATGTTTATTTTGTTATTGTGACAAAGCAATTTTCTAATACGAGAGAAAATTCTCTCTTCACTTTAGCGACCCTTTTACGGTGAACGCTTCAACGCAAACAAGATCAGAAAAAGTTATCATGCTTGTGCTTGCCTAATATTGTGGTAAGCCCGTGTGCTTGGATTTGGGTGCACGTTAAAGAACCCCAGGTGGTCGAAATTTCCGGATCCCTCCACTACGGCGTCTCTCATAATTATATGGTGGTTTTGAGACGTTAAACCCCACAAATCAATCAATCGTTGCCTAATATTGTGGGTCGTTCTTGTTTGCGCCTATGTCTTCATTTTCAAGTTGACGTACCAACTAGGCCGAACCAAAGTTTTATTTAAGTCCGTTGACTACATAACGGTACACTTTCGTTTATAGCCTCCTAAACGACGTCATTGGTATGGAGCAGCGTAAACATCTCAGCCCCCGAGACGACGCTCATCTCCATGAAGTGCGAAGAACTGCGCGTGGGCATTGCTGCCAGGAGGTCGGTGCTTCGACGACGGAGAAGACATACGACTCACTGAAGCAGGGATGCGGTTTTTCGCGCATGCGTAATGCGGTCCTTGTGTACATAGAAGGACAAGCAGGAAGTAAAGAACGAGCACGAGCCCGAGGCTCAACGCCGGACACGCCCTTACCGCTACAAGGCTGTTATTTTCTCTGAGAGGGGTCCTTCAGTATACCATAGCCGACAATGATTGCCGCCAGTCCAGCCATCCAAGGCGCGACTGAAGATGGCTGGAGTGATAAGTGACGCTAGCGCGCTTTTCTGGGGAGGTCTGAGTCTCGTGCGTAAGGAAGAGAGAAATGAAAAGTGAAAGGAGTCGTTAAAGGATCACGAGGGAAAAAAGATGTTGCATATGTCTCATTCGTTAAAAAATCAAGCCTAGAGTGTCCATGTAATTGCTATCACAATAAAAAAAAAGGCACCAGGTGTTAAGAATCGTCGGCGAGAACAGAAACGGTAAAAATAATTACCTCATCAATTGATTGATTGATTTGTAGGGTTTAACGTCCCAAAACCACTATTTGATTATGAGAGACGCCGTTGTGGAGTGCTCCGGAAATTTTGACCACCTGGGGTTCTTTAACGTGCACCCAAATCAGAGTACACGGGCCTACAACATTTCCGCCTCCATCGGAAATGCAGCCGCCACAGCCGGGATTTGATCCCGCGACCTGCGGGTCAGCAGCCGAGTACCTTAGCCACTAGATCACCGTGGCGGGGCTAATCACCTCATCAAATGAAGTAAAACGTAGATGCCACGTGATTATGTCATAACGACAGTGCTAATGACGCAATTGATGCAATATACTGAGACAGCCAGCGTCAACGTAATTTGATGAGTGCTTCTTGAAAACATGTAGGGCAAACCTTAGAAAGTCTGTATGAGAAGAATTAAACAAAATATAATAAAATAGGCTGAAATACGATGTAAAAACATCTGTAAGAGTACTCACTTCAAGTAGGAAAACCACACTCGATTGACGAGACAGCCTGTACCGCAATGCTTTCTGCCGTTTATTTTCATATTTCAGATCATCAATGCGTTCCGTTGCGGGTAATGGTATTACAAAAAACAACAATACAGGATTCCCTTCAGGCCCTGTTATTAAAATGAGCACACTCTAAATTCTTTAACGAGGATCCATCGGTAAACAAGTCTGGTGCGAGGAACCGTGGTAATTCCCGCTCCAACAGCAATACTAAAGCTGCTGCGGTTAAAGCACTCGTAGTTGGATCTCGGTTCCAGACGAGTAGTGCATCTATCGGATGCGAAGGCTCGGACTGAACATCATACCGGTTCTTTCTTGGTGCACTTCATTGTGCGCCTCAATATGGCCGGTGCTTTTACTTTGAAAAATTAGAGTGCTCAACGCAGGTGAGTCGCTTGTAAGATTACACACACTTCTATTATGAAAACCACGCTAGAATAACAAGACAGCGGGAACCGCAACTCTTTCTGTTGTTTATTTGTATATTTAGGACCATCACTTCTTTCATTGATGCTGTAAAAGTGCACCTCTCATCCTGAATGGTCATGTATCATGTATCCTTACAGTACACCCACCCCTTATGTAATGCCCCCACTCGGGGCCTTTGAGGAAATAAAGTGAAAGTGAAAGTGCGTTCCGTTGCGGCATGCATGAAAATGTCCAGGCGGCAACATTGTTGCCTTTGCACCACAGGACGATGGTATACGATGCAGGGCGCGGTGAACGAGCGAAGCGTTCTGATAGTTGCTGCCCCCGCGGTCTTAGAATCGCCGACATTATTACGCCTAATGGAACCCCTCCCCACCACACCCCGTACACGAAACAAGAGGACGGGGCCCGGTGGGTGAGGAGGTTTACAGGCCGATCAATCTTTTTACTTTTCCTTCAATATCTTCTTCGTCTTCCTTCGCACTCTCCATCATCGTCTGCACCTACTGGTTACGAAGACAACGTTCTTTCTTTCTTTCTTTCTTTCTTTCTTTCTTTCTTTCTTTCTTTCTTTCTTTCTTTCTTTCTTTCTTTCTTTCTTTCTTTCTTTCTTTCTTTCTTTCTTTCTTTTTTTTGTTTCTTTCTTTCTTTCATTCTTTCTTTCTTCGTTTCTTACTTTCTTCGTTTCTTACTTTCTTTGTTTCTTTGTTTGTTTGTTTCTCTCTTTCCTTCCTCCTTTCTTTCTTTCATTCTTTCTTTGTACACTGTATCATACGCAGATACTTGCAGAGATCACGAGTTCCTTCAAAGCAAACGCTAGGGTTAAACGAAGCTCACCCGTTTAAGTCCACCGTGGGCAACCCCAAGGTTTTCCCACGAAGGCATCATCATCGTGAGGCGGTTCGGTCCAGTAGCCATGTTGTACCTAATTTTGGGTCAGCTCCTTTTATACAGCTGTTTTTCTTGTTTCTCGTCTCGGGTTTCTTACTTCGTGTTATTTTTGTTTGCTGACATCTACGTGTATATTTTTTCTATTTCTTCGTCGACGCGATTTGTTACGCACTAAATTACATGCCCCATGCTTTCCTGTTCAACCGCAAATTTATCCTCGATTGTGTTCTTCAAGGATGCGCTACTGTTGCCTAGGTGGTCTTTGGTGTGCTCGATGCATGGGCGAAGCTGCAATTCTCTCTTCAATGCGCAATTTCACTTTGTTATCGCTTCGTCGATGGAAGTGCGTTGTTCTCATGTTTCTTGAATTTCACTGTTTTCACATCTTCAAGTCACTCCTCTCGTAGAATGTGTAGCACCGCCAAAGCGATGTTCTCATGAACCATTCGCTTCTGTCATACAACATAGCCGCACATACATAGGCTTTTGGCTACGGGGGGGGGGGGGGGGATTGAATATGACCTTTTGTTTAATCGTATCTCATAACTAAATATTTTCTGGAAGACCTTAAATGAAGTATCTTCAAGTGGGAACCTTCACGAAATGTGTATTCACCAAAAATACACGAAGCTATCTCCGACCAGGCATTTTCAGAAAAGGTATACCTTCAATGAAGTTACAGGAAGGTATTTTCAACTGGCTTTTATCTTCAACTAAGATGTCTTCCACAGATACACAGAGGTTTCTTCAAGTAGGTATTTTCAACAAGGCTACAGCAAAGTGTATATTTCTGGGTGAAAAAAAGTGTATATTTCTGGATAACTTCAACTAAGCTACAGTAAAAAAAATACAAAGAGGTGCCTTAAACGAAGTATATTCAACATCATTACATGACAGCATCTTCAACCGGCTGTACCTTCAACGTAGCTATCTTCAACAAAGTTACTCGAAGGTGTCTTCAAGTGGATATCTTCATAAAGGTCTCTTCAACCGACGCACGAACGTAGTGCTATACCGTGAGTACATCTACACAAAAAAGATTTGCAGTGCCGCGAAGCTCCGTTTCAAAGTTAAATGAATATTCAGTACCCTCGCATCAATACACTATTTCTTTAAGTTTACAAGCCTGTTATACGGATATAGCAAATTTTACAACATACATATGTAGCTTCGACGGGGCACCTTCTTCAAAGGTATACATATATGTTCACCTAATATATTATTAACAAAGTTGCACGAAGCTGTCTTCTACAAATAAACCTCAACTAAAGGTACACTTAGGTATCTTCACTGAACGTACCATCAACAAGGATACAATAGGTGTATTCAACTCACTTCAGATAATGAGCTGTACAATAAGGGTTAACCATCTCTGCAAGATTTCGCCCGTCCAAAGTAGCTGGTGGCGCGAATTCCTAGTTTACCGCTGTAATAACTATAATCACCACTGGCCTCAGCCCCTTCACAACTGTCTTGAAAAATGCTTTTACACCGTGAAGTTGTCCGATGCAGATTAGACTCTCTTACAACACGCATTTGTCTTGTTGTTTCTTGTTTTTCTGTTATGGTTGATGTCGCTTGACAGCACCAGCTGTATATCGGGACTCTGGTTATAGTTAATATACTTGACATTCACAAACACGCATGACACGCTTTACACATGGCTGACCCCTTTTGCTAATAATAAAGGCTTCGAAGTCCTTCTAATGCACCTAGCACGATAGCGTTCTACAAATGTAATGTCTGACAAGCGTTCCTAGTTTACGGTTCGACTGTCATTGGAGCAACCATTTGGCAAGGAATGTTTCCTCATGACGTTATAGCGAGCCATGCTTTCTCTGACGACATCACAACCGTGCCGACGATGCCAGGGGCCGTGCACTGATGTGCAACTTTGGAACGAAATCGCAATATGAACGTGTCACCCTCCCAGTAACGAAGACATGTTAACTTTCTACGGCATGCATAAGTATGTGGAAGGGGCTTGGGCAATTTAATAAGCATGGTTCAAGACTCATACTTTAACAGTCGACATACAGGCAGACATGCAGGAAGGCAGCGAGTACAGGGAAGGGGGGTCGGGTGTATAAGTAGAACTTGCTTGACGACACCTTTCTCTAGTTATGCTTCAACGTGATGCCCATTTATGGGACAGTGGGATAACTCATTAGCTGGCAGCCGCCACTGGCAATTAAGAACCATCTTACGTTCTGTCTGCTCGCATGAACAACTTCGTGAGCAGCAGCGATTACGGAACAATTACGTGATGAGAATTGCATGAACGGACCACCGAGAGCGAGCTTTCCGAACCTGACTCGGGGCGAGCGCGCACTGCTGTCTGCTCAAGGGCATTACACAGCGCAGCTTCATTTATAGAGAGACAGGATGATCCTGGTATATGGTGTAGCATAACTGGCAGGCCGCAGCGCAAAGTGGAAGAGCACAGCGAAAGAGTTACGAATTACAACCGATTCGCCCAAGTTTCCGATCGTATATACCGCAAACGTAACGCTTCAGTGAGTGATATTCAGCTGTTGCCAATACACTTTCTTCCAGTGTTGTCTAGAGGGACCTCTGGCACTAGTGTCTATGGAAGCTGGAGCGCACGACGATTCAGCCAGAGTGGAACACATATTAGTTTAAGCTTGGTTCTCTTGGCTTTGTGTGACCTACATTCGCTTTGTCGCAAGACGAAGTTCAGCAAATGCTCTGCAGTTCCTCTTTCTTTCCTTCACGTTTTTAACTCAACAAACTAAAGCGGCTCAACTAGGCGTTTATTTCATCCGAAACAAACACCAAAACACAACAACAAACAAATCAAATCAAAGGCAAGAGATTAGGCAAATTCCGGTACTACCCATGATTTCCATGATGACTGAACGATCACAGCACCAGAGTTTGCAATGCGTTAATTGTTGGAGACTCTATGCTGCGGCCTGCATGGCTGAGATTGTGCTACGTAACTGCCAATACTCAGAGAGAGATGGAGAGGGGAGTCATGGTAGTGAAAACGGTAATTTTTGACATATCGTCCTCTTCGCATGCTTCACTTTTTTATATTTATTGTTATTAATAAAGCTGTACAGAGCTTTCCTGGGAAGATGGAACACAACCTCCCCGCACCGCGGCACACTTCTGTCCTGCTTGCAAGGGTATCTGTGCGGATGTATACATGTAAAGTGGAATTCAGAAAAGTGGATGTGGCACCTTGACGTGATAGTTGGTGGCGCCTGCGCGTTTCTCTTCTCGTGTAATGAATGTTTTTAATAAAAGTTCAGTTGTAAGTTCAGCATCTTTCCTGTCAAGTGCTTTTCCTTCAACTTTGTGCGCTCATATATTTCCACATTATTGTGTACATGTATTTCAGCTGAAGCATTGCGTGGTAGTGAGGAATGCGTGAATCGAAGGGATTTTAGCTGCCGAATGTGCTTCACCCCATTCTTATTCATCTAGTTACTTCAATCTCGCGGTTAGGCTCCGTGGTCATTACCTGTACTAGGTAGGCTCAAATCATGATTGGTAGATTTCCACTATCCCTCAAGAAGAAGGTATATAACTGTTGCATATTGCCGGTACTTACCTACGGAGCAGAAACCTGGAGGCTTTCAAAGAGGGTGTTCAGCATAAATTGAGGACAACGCAGCGAGCGATGGAACGAAAAAATAATAGGTGCAACCTTAAGAGAGATGAAGACAGCAGAGTAGATCAGGAAAAAAAAACGGGGTAAAGGATATCATAGTTCAAATTAGTAAGATGAAACGGACATGGACCGGGCATGTAGCGCGTAGGCAGGATAGCCACTGGTCTTGAGGGTGATTGGCTGGATTCCCAGAGAAAGCTAGCGGGTTTGGGGGATACAGAAGGTTAGTTGGGTGGATGAGATCTGCGGGTACAAAGCGGCAGCAGCAAGCACAGGACCGAGTCTACCGGCGAAACATGACTGCGTCAGATGGCGCAGATGACTGCGTCATTTACACTACAAATTTCGCAGATGACTGCGTCACTTACGCTACAATACGCGGTATTGATGACCAATTAAAACTCAATTCTTCTTTACAAAACATTTCCCAATGGTATGAGATGTGGGGAATGGAAATAAATGTGTCTAAATCCGCGTTCATAAGTCTAGCCAAGAAAAAACGACCTTTGTCATTTGTGTACAATCCTAATGGTTCCAATATTAGCAAAGTTGACAAAGTAAAATATCTGGGCGTCACATTCTCGCAAGATTTAAAATGGGAACAGCACATTACCAATACATGTGCCAAGGCATTTAAATAACTCGAATTTCTGCGTAGAAAAGTGAGCAAAGCACCTTCAGCAGTTAAACTAACCGCCTACAAAACCCTGGTCAGGCCCATTCTAGAATACAGAAGTATAGTGTGGGACCCTCATCAAAACTATCTCCGCGAAAAACTTAAAAAAATTGCATAACAGAGCCCTGAGGTTTATATACTCAAAATACTCCTGGCGCGACAGTGCAATGGACATACGTCATCAAGCGCACCTAGCAAATCTGTCTAGCCGGCGTCATGTTACTTCCATGAAGTTTTTTTATCTCCTTTTTCACGGTCACCCTAAAATCTGTAAAGACGACTATATTCATCTGCCTGGCCGTCGTTCTAGTAGGACGAACCATGATAAATGTATACGTCCCTTCAGTGCCCACAGCAATGTGTCTAAATACTCCTTTTTTCTTCGCGCTGTCACCGCTTGGAACGCGCTACCAGGTGAAGCTGTTAATATTACAAATATTGATGAATTTTGTTGTTTTGTGGAGCAGTTAACAGAGCCAGTATAGATACGTTTTGCTGTTCTTGTTGTTGCGATAACGAAAAACGTGTTTTGCAGTGGTGCATTCTAATCTTTGTACATATATATTGTTTTCATGCGTAGTACGTGGTTTTTATTCTATTCTTTCTCTTTTTTTTTCTCGTCTTCTAGTGTATGGGAAGAGCACCAATGTAGTATTGTTGTACCCGCTATTGTAAGTGTTTCGCTGCTGTGCGTATCGTCCCTCAAAATATTGTATTTTCTGAACTTTTTATCTAATTGGTTACCTGTGATGATGTATGCCCGCTTTCTGTTTGGGTCTGCAGAAGACCTACAGTATTGTTAAATAAATAAATATATAAATAAATAAAAAAATAAATAAATAAACATGGGAGAGGCCTCTGTCCTGTAGTGGACGTAGTCAGGCTGATGATGATGATGCCGTGTTTAAAGTTCATCACCAACATCACGTAGAACTGCACGTACAGCCTTTCCGACACAGTCGCACATTCAAGTGGAACGCGCCGCGTGGCAGAAGGCGGTGTGCTTGCAGTGGTACTTGCCCGATTGCAACGTGGTCGAGTTTCACTCTCCTTTTTTTTTTCCTCTTATCGTAGATGGTGGAGAGGCTTGCTTAGTGAGGTCGTTGTGCCGCACGCTTAAGGCACGCTTCGCAGGTATGGATTGGGTCCTACGCAGGTTTTCGAGCGTTTTAGGCAGAGGTAATCGGCTTAAGTGGAAACGCTATCGGGACTACAAAAAGCCGCGTTTTGCTGTAACCCGGGCCTCTTTGAGGCATCCACGGTACGCATATACTCTGGCTTACGTACCCGCCCATGCACCGCAAAATCTCAAATCTAAGATGAGTCGAGTATAGGCCCGGAAGATACGGAAAATCCGAGAAAAGAAAACTTATAGTGGGATTCCAAGCGCGTTCCCCAGCTCACATTCGCGCTGTGCCACACTGGTGCAATGATGGCGAAATTAAAAAAAAAAGAAAAAAAACTTACTTCGTTGTTTTGTAAAACACTGTTACCACTCTGTTTTCCGACAAGTTGCGATTTTATTTCGGCATCACAATGTAATATACGTTGGCGCTATGTGGCCCGAAACTAAGTTAAGATTATAAAAGACGCAAACTTTAAAGACGCAAATTTGAACTACTGGGAGGGGGGGGGGGGAGGGGAATTCTTGTACGAGTACTAAAATGTAAGCAAATGGTTGAAAACGGCCGTCGCAAGTTAGAGATTCGATCCCGTGACCTTCGAAACAGCGGTGATGCACCATAACTGTGGGCTGCTTCGGTGGGTCGTTGGGGCCATAGCAACGACCCACCGAGAAAGAAAGAAAAAAAGAAAGAAAGAAAGAAAGAAGGAAAGAAGGAAATAAATAAATGAATAAATGAATAAATAAATAAATAAGGAAGGAAGGAAAGAAAGAAAGAAAGAAAGAGAGAAAGAAAGAAGGAAAGAAAGAAAGAAAGAAAGAAAGAAAGAAGAGAGAGAGAGAAAGAAAGAAGGAAAGAAAGAAAGAAAGGAAGACGACAATTATCCAAATGTCCTCTGCTTCTTGACAAACAATTTTGTAACCTTGCCAGTGGGGTTGCTTTAAAAAAGGTGTCATGTTTCGATTAGTCCATGCCGACGACCCACCCTACTTACGATAAGTTTTCTGACTCTTTCTTTTTCACTCGCATATCCTAGCAATGACACGCATAATCCAACCTCGTTTCCATACTAGTTTTTTCGCAAGTTGGCGCACAAACTGTGCTTCCTCTGTGACAGATTTAAATAAGACCACGTCAAAATGCTCGCTAAAACACATCGACATACCACGGAATACATTTGCACTCGTATTAGCCGAGATACCAAGGGCTCGGAACCTCGTCAAGCATATTCGATAGCGTTCGGTAATGAGGGTACCGATAGCGGTGCTGCCTTATCGTCACAAAGGGCACTCAAAGCTGAGAAGGAGGCCTAATTGTACGTCTGATGTTGTCTATATAGAGTGGTGAATGCACGGACTCCGTATAGTCTTGTGCGTCTGGTTGTGAATATAGCAGCCACGCACTGAATACATTGAGCGTTTGTGTGCGATGCGATAATAACAAAACTCTCGATTCCAGCAGTGTTAATTCTTTCCGCCATTCGCGAGCAGCTTCTTCCAGCCAACAACTCTCGAATGACAATCATCAGTCATGTACTCATTAACGAGGTGATTGCATAAGCGAAGGACCGCGTAGACGGCAAAGAGGTTTTGATCTGTTTTGCACGTAGAGTGAAGTTGGAGACCGACGCTACACTGCAGTTGTAATGACTTCCTATACTCCAACAGGACGGAGAATACTTACAAGTCATACATGAGCTATCGGCCGCATTAAATTAGTGTTACGTTCCTCGTTCTCCTCGGCCGTACAACTATACAAGGCTGATGTCCAGCAGAGCTGCTAAAATGCTGCTGCGCTCGTCGAAACATTCCGAGATGTACACGGTTACTTTGGCTAAGTCTTCACTTATCAGCGCGCTCCACAAGCTCAGCCAGCTTTCTTGCGACGTTTTTTTTTGTTTTTTGTTCATATATATATTATTGGGGGTTCATTTATTTTTCCGTGAGCACCATCGCCAGAAGCCACGAATCCTGCTATGATTGCCTCTTTGGAAGCACTGAAGCATATCAAAATGTGGATTAGTCCCGACGACCTTACGTATATCGCCAGGCACATGGGCTACGCAGAATCATATACTGTGCAGAGCAGTGGAAAAGAAAAAACGCCACGCCTGCGCAGAAGGCGCAGCACAGTCACAGGAAAGCTAGAAGAGCGGCCTTTCAGAGCCTTTATAAACACTCATTAGATAACTGCTGCAAGCACACTTGCTTGATACCCACTACGTCATTACTATTGAGGATTTTTGTGTAGTAGGCCGGCACTCGCTATGCTACTTTTCGTCATTCTTCTGAGAAGCGTGGTATCGACAAACCCTTGCAATGAATTATGTGCCGATTGTTCATGCAGTGGCTGATGACGATGAGGAATTTCGTCTGAAACGGGTATGCGCCACAGTTAATAGGTGAAAAAGAACGATCTTTTGTAACGGGTTGGAGCATTGGACGATCCGCTCGTTACGCTATTCGCATTGTGCGACGACCGGTTGTTCTTTCGCTGTTTTAAAACGCTTTATAAGTAGTACTAACGTGATTCCTTTCCCGACATTCAAGCCTGCCCAAGGCAAGTTTGCCAACAAGTCCCAAGCACCGGCGAGGCTCAGTGGTAGTAATACTGGGCTGGCCCTTAGCGGACTCGGGTTACAGTCCTACTGTGTCATTGGTACTAGGTTTTTTACCTAATTTCGTGCGTTGTGGTCACGGACACTGGCGCTTGGCAGCGCGTGACTAAGACAGCGCGTGACTAACTACGACAGCACGTGACCCGGGTTTTGATCTCAAAATAGCTTTCGCTGTAAAAATATATGAAGCCCTTCCTGGCTCGGGGACAAGCTAAACTTGGCCTGAACTGCTACACTCTTTATTCTATCACATTGATGCCTCGAAACATTTTTTCAACCTCTGTGCCGTTTGTTGGAACTGCACCTACGTGCTTACAGTGAAATGATCAAGTTGATAGTGGCAACGGCATCAGTCATGGATCCATGTTCAGAGAACAACAAAATATGGCAACGTCCAACGAGAATTCACCTCGATATCGAAGATGACATTCTCATATCAGAAACAGCTTATCGTCGACAAGCCTCATCATCGAGCGAGCATAAAGTATTGGAAAGCGAGTATAAAGCCCAAGTTTCTAAACTTCGATTCCAGCAGCTTCAAAAAAAATAATTCTGGATTTATGCTTCATCCGTCACTCCAAATCGCCCTGCAACAACAATCATAAAAGATATCTCTTATCTTTGCGACAATCATAACAGATATCAGTAACTAGCAATGAATTGGGCGGCCTCAGCACCTGTGATGGCAATGCGTACTGAAAATGCCACCTGCACAGGTGGCGAAACGTCTACGTCAACTTTTTATATACTTGTTCAGTTAAGTGGGAGCAAATGTGTAGAATCATAATTTGATAAGGTCATGAAAGACCAAATGCACAAATCCAACTGTTTCGATGCGCATGCATCAGCCGCAATACTGTTTCTTTTAGTTGTTAAGTATAATCAAGCCCAAAATTGTAACACCGAAACATATGCGTAATATAGTCTATGTGAAGCCGGTGCGATTTGTCTGCTGACTACATTTGCGATGATAAACGACCATGCTCATTGCTATCGCTGCTCTTCGAGTGTTACTTGCTTGTACTTTGAGCCTTTCTGTTGCTGAACTTAATTTCGCCCTATAAGTAACCTCTATCTTGACCAGTTTCAGCACTCGATACTTCGACGTCACAACCACAGAAGAACATCTATAGGCCGAGGGTAAAGCGAACATATAAACAACTCATAGTACGTAAGGTTGACCTGCGTCATGCGTTCTCGAGTCACAGTGTTGCCGCTGGTGTTACCTAAGATGCGTAACTAAGATACTTCGAAACATGCCGTAGCCGTTTTAACTCCCATCGAACAGTGTTAAAAGGCTATCTATGACATGGAAAACCGTTTAAAGGTAACATGTTCAAACTTCGGTGGTGAGGCGACGGAGGACCGATTAATATCGCGCAAGGCTTAATGAATTAGGCGAAGAGTTTTGTTGTGCGTTCGAATGACCGACTTCTGCTGTTTCGCTATCCATTCGAGATTCATCAGCAGTTGAATATGCCTGAGCTCGGAGTCTAGACGGGAACTCTCAATACCAGGCCGGAAGCAAGACGAAAAAAATCTAGGGGACGGTAGCGCAGATGGAAATCACATAGAGGAATATACTGCATAATAATTAATTGCTTCCCTATACTTTGTGCCCCATTTGCAGGAAGGTGAGTGCTGAAATTATGGGGATTACTTCAAATTTGTGGAGTGCGTAGGTAAGTTTTCGTAAGCTCAATTGTTGATGCTCCTCGTTTTGATTAACGGTGAAAAAGGACTGATGAGACCATTCTGATTGCGTAGGAGTCCTAGAAGAAGGTGGGTATCGCGTCAGTGATCAAAAGTCGAGTAGTAACCTGTAAGTGAATACTATAACATTAATTACTTCTACAGGTTTCATAACTATGATTTTACTACGAGACATGCCGCAGTGGCAGACTGCGGATATTTTCAACCGCCCACTTACTGCATCTATTTTTATAACATAGCTATGAAGGCCGATGGTCAACATTAACTCCAATATATGCTCACGAGTAGCGAACAGTATTCAGCACTACTCAACAACAGCTAGCAGTCTTGCACGCTTGCAGATGCTGGTGTGCACTATGTTTGTGCACTTTGTGCACAAACACAGTGTGCACAAAGTGGTCAATACGCGTACTAGGAACAGGATGTCTATATCATTTTCAACACTTAAAGTGAAGCTTAAGAGTTTTACATTTAATTTGTATGTCTTACAGTACTTCTGATCGTTTTCGATCGCCACTAATTCTAACTCCTGTATTCTAGGAAGTCTCTTCACTCAATGATTCACCTTCACTCGAGAAAGCCGATGGGAGTGCCGCCTCTAGGCAGGACAAGTCACTGCATATCAATGATAATCTGCTTTGATTATTGAGTAGCGTAGCGTCATTTTCAGCCGAGAAGCGGCGCAGTGCTCAACTCTCCCAAGTGAAGGGTGAAAGTCGAGTCAATGAGCGTTTGTGAGGTAAGTCGTAATACGTATGTTTTTTTTTGTTTTTGTTGTTGATAAAAAAGGCAGATGTTGGAGGGACGATGAAAGCTTGATGAGATAAAAAAAATTGCGGAGACCCTGTGTGCACGAATTCACCTTTTTTTTTTTGCGTGGCTGTTCTGAACCCAATTTCCTTCTTCGTGCTCATCCGACGAACCCGCTAAACTTACAGAAACTATAAACAAATAAAAGGGAACGTTCAAGACATATCAGTGTTCGAAGTGCCTGTCATTCCACACCGATCGTAAACACAGCTGTAGGACACACTTCACCACGGCTTGCTACTTCCGGTCATCTGCGCCTTTTACTTACCGCAATGACGCGCTGAGGGCCGTGGGCACATTCACTAAAGCGGTTTTTTTCTGTAACCACGCGTTAACTCGGGCAGCTTAGAGCAAGCCGTCAGTAATGAAGACGTTACAGCGACTAATGCTTCGTTTTCGTCCGCATGATGGGCGTTCTGAAAGCAATTCGGTTGCGTTGATTTCTGTGTTTACCGCGTCCACGTTGACACGCCTAAACCTTGTTCACGTATATAGCGGCGCACTTTGCGTAACTACAGGCCTTGGTTGTGCTTAAACTTTCATACCGACTGCTCACGTCATTTCAACGCTTCTGCAACAGGGGTGACCGGTGGATAAATGACGGAGATCTGCTCAGCTAACGTGGTGTGTGGAAGAAGCCTGAAACCTTGAGGGGGGCATCGAGATGGCGGCGATTCCCCTTCGTTTTCGGTTTTACGCCCGAATGCAAAAGCTGTGCTTTGAAGCTGGTGCCTTCAACCGGGACTGCAGGTGCATCATGAAAGACATTTAGACTCATTGCATTTGATTATCATTTTTTGCATTTCCTTTGCATTGGTTATGTGGTTATAAGAGGGAAAAGAAGAGAAAATTGAGCCCCGTGACTGTCTGCATCTGGTGCGACACCTCAACAGTAGCTCACAAGGAATGGGGGTAAGGAGGAATTAGAAGGATAAGATTAAAAGGTATAGAGAGAGAGAAAGAGAGAGAGAGAGAAGAAGAGGGAGCGACGTAAGTAAAGAGAGGATAGGAAAGATAAACACGGTCTCAGGAGTCCGAGAACGGGGCACCACTGGCGAGAGCTCTTGTCGGCAACAGGAGATGGCGTAGGGCTAATCCAGTCGGCGAGAGCTACGCTGTCGTCGTCGTCGTCGTCGGAGGTCGGCGTCAGGAGATGACGCAGGGCCAGCCCAGTCGGCCAGAGCTGCACTGTCGTCGGAGATCGCGAGGGCACAACCGGTCGGCGCGGAATCCAGCGAGCGAGTCCTCCTTTGCATTGTTGCGTTATTAAACATATGATCACCGCGAGTGTCCAGAAGTGCCGAAAAGTTCAGTGTATATTTTTTAAACACGCATGCCCATTCCTCATCAAAATAGAAATAAATGGAATAATTGCAGCCACTTCCTGGTAAATGCCCTTTTCGGTTGCTATGGTAATAATGCGAATACTGAGAAAGTAAAGGTGTGGCAGTTTGTTGAGTGAGCTTAAAAGTTAACCATTCTAACAGTGTTCGCTATGGTTACACCCACATGTACGATACATGCTTAGGGTGTAGTTAGGGTAACACTCGTCCCAAATTGATGTTCGAAGAACTGAAAGACTCGGTTTCTGGTGGACCTTTTTCGTGGCATTGGCTCATGATACCTCGGCAAGTTAAATTCTTCCCAAATCGAGTGAAGCTAAAAATTATGGTGCGACCCGATACGCTGTAACAGCTACGAATCTTGCCCTCCTCTCCACAGCAGCGCCATAAAGCGAAATGATGGTGCCGTGAACCCAAAGTTCACGGCCACTTGAAAGAAATTTATGTGGCACGAGGCGAAAAAACGAACACAGGAAAGAATAGACTGAGAGGACAGAGCGCTACTAACAACAAAATGTTTATTTTTGACCTCCAAGCCGCTTTTAAGCCATAATCGTCAGGTGAGTGCTCTGTCCTCTGAGTCTATTGTTTCCCGTGTTTCTTTTTTCGCCTCGCGCTGCATAATTTTTTTTCAAATGTTTTACCAACAAGCCCACATCGCCACTCTTGTCACGGCCACTGCCTGTTTTTTTTTTTTTTGCATTGAGACCTTCATAGTTACTGCTGCCGCCGCAAGATGCCACGACAAGCATCCGAAGGTTATCATGATTGCTGATGTGCAAAGGTTCTATAGCTTCTTTTCCCCTCTTCATATCCGCTTTGTGACGCTTTCAGCGCAGTCGTTCGTACGAGAAAAAAAAAACAAATAAACTCATACTTTAGGGACGCAAGAGCTTTTTGTGGTGGTCTATTTGTGACTCACAGGACTCCTTTAATGAAACCATTCCATTATTACATGAAAATGTTTGCAGAGCCCTTTCAAGGCTGGTTTATTGTTGCGTACAAAGCAACACTCACTCAAACTCCGCAACAGCTAGCTAACCAGGACGAAACAACGCTGCCTCTAACTGCACAAAACCTTCTCATGCAATGACGGAACTACTACCTTTAAATTATTAGGCAATGAAAATATCAGCCTTCTTTCTACACACTAGGATACATGCGTGCACGAACACAACTATATTTCCCCTCCGTAGGCTTTGCTGCCACCGCAGTAATTTACTATTGCGAACAGCTGCGTTGGCTCTTAGTTAAGTTTCAGAGGTTGCAGCTTCCGTTTTAAACAGCGAAATTTTCTTATCTTACCTCGCACAATTGGTTTTTTGGGGGGAATTTCTCGCAAAAACTGACTGAAGGTTCCGAGGCAAAGTAGAAAAAGCTGGAGTATTCTTCAACCAAACCACTCTGCCACTTTCTTTAGCTCCAACGATACCCTTTATTTTCTTCTCTTCCTTCTTTCTATCATTCTTGTCCCCTTCCCTAAGCCTACAGTGTAGGCTGGGGACCTGGATGTCATTCTGGTTAACCTGCCTGCCTTCTCCCTTTGTCTGCTTCCTTCGCCATCTTAAATTATACCTTTTACGGTAACGGCTTTCAAGACATGTTCTTGGTAATGGCGCCCACTCTAAGAGTTGGCGTTATATTGAGTGTGTTTCTGTAGACGTCAAAATTTCAAATATTGGCGGCTACTTTTTAAAATTTTTGGCCGAGATGGATATTACTGTTGTGATCACTCGAAAAGTTCAATATTGAATGATTGTTAATAATGTCAGAGTGAAACCAAGCATCATTAAAAATAATCATCTCTGATAATTACAATCATATGTACAAAACGTAAACATCTAAAACCATGCCATGCACTGGGGCACCCCTTGTGATTAGAAAATCGATATGATACTCGTGATTTCAGAACTAAGCCGACGTTTTTCTAGAGCACGGGTATGTCAGATTGTCTATAAATCATACGCACCGATTTCATGTAAAATAAGTTCAAGTACATCGTCGAATATTAAACACCGCATCGCGGCAATACGCACTTCATAAGAAGCAATCCAAAGGCTCAGTAACGCTTCGATTTACACTGAATCATTTTCATTTCGCGCATCGTTTAGGAACCGATGCTCGTTTTTCATTTCCCACTGATTCTGGCGTCAGAATTACATTCGACCATTCCGCGAAGGAGCTGACCTTTATGGCGCTAATGATCCTCCAGGTCAGGCGTTCGATTCCCAGTCACGCTTCACACGACAGGCGTAAAAATGAAATATTGCGTATATGACACTTCATTTTTTGTTTTTCTATTTTTTCGCCACAGTATTATCAGTGAAGTTCAGCGCGAATACTCAGAAACAACTGGTCAGCTAAAAGAACATAAAAATGGGCCACAGCATGACAAATAAGGACAAAAGAAAAGTTACACTAATACCTAACGCCTCCATGTATTGATCACCGATTACGCCCTTTGCTTCTCATCCTATTATCATTAAGGCCGAAGGCGTGCTCTTTTGCCGGGGATATTCATATGCATTGCCCAAAGGGTGTTCGCAGCAGGGCTTCTTTGAATGCTGCCCGACCACCTCATTAGGAAAACTTAACTGTGCATTTAATGCCACTGGGGCAGCGCAACCTAAACCACTTGCACAGCTCACACCGTTTCATCAAAATGCTGCATGATCCGCCATAATAAATTATCGAGTACATTTATTGCGCCAGGTGGTGTGTGTGGGTATACGTGTGTATTTCGGGAGGGGACAGGTAAGGAAAGGGCATGATATGAAGAAGGTTGTCATGAAAGATATCTGCAGTTGAAATTCGCACATGCCTAGGTTACGTGAATATAAAATAAAACATATGTCTATGAACAACCACATCTGCCGCTATTGCGACCAGTATCGTGCGGTAAGGACTGCTCTTAATTTTGGTTCGTAGTTATGTCCGCTAAGAGACTGTAGTTTAGAGCTGTGCAACTTCAGGAAAAGTCGGCATATTATAGCGCGAACAGCGTGTGAGTCTTGAGTGTCGTTTTATAATACTGATGGCATTCGGAAGCTAATACACATTTTTAAACGCGTTGAAATTATTACCAAGAACTTTCTATCTACAGCCCATATACATAGTACATCCGCATATTGCAGTTTTGCATACAACTTTGTCTTGGGGATTTCGCGATTTCAAAATGCCGCCTGGAGAATACTCTAGAAAAATAGGTCCACTGCACTTCCACGCTGATGAGCGCCTAAGCATGCGCACATGACGTCTGTTATCCTGTTCAATCCATTTTATCCGTCCCACCGATCCCACCTTGTACGAATCATTGATTTCAGCAAATGTCTTACAAAAACACCTTTATAAACACCACGACTGTGCCGCACGTTCACCATATATGTTGTAAATCTAACATTTATGTTTTTAACGAGATATCTACCTAACGTTTCGAATGTCCACGCGTTACATGTTAAAAACATTTTTATTTCGACTGCCATTTGTTGGCTGTGACAACGTTGACCGTTGCAAAAATTGACGGTAATGAACGTTTTACAGATGTGCCGTATACGTTTATGTGAAGGTTTAACTATAAGGTTTCCTCCAGGTTAATGATGCAGGGATTGTGGTTCGGCTGGAAAGAGTTATATACTGTAAGCCTTGGCTATTACGACGTACAAAAACAAAAGAAAGAATGATCGCACTCTAACCCACTTACTTGACCTGAATACTTTCAGCACTAAATATGGTGCTGGGAACAAGCTCGTAAATAACGTTAATAGCAAAAAAGCCTCGTGGTATGAATGATACTGGACACCCTCTCTCCATCCCTAGCCCATCCTAAACATTTCTGGTGATAAGCTCACATTCCTTTTCGAAGACGACAAAACATCTGCATGAGCAAATTGTGTAGAATGCGTAGGTAAGTGCGGGGAGTAATTCTTGATTCCGCTGCCAAGTAAGCCAGAAGACAAGTGCTCTATAGGGCTGCTCAAGGCCAATTAGCGTCGACCAGTCTTATGCGGCCAGACGTAGTCACACGCGTCTAACTAGAAGCCTCCAGCTGCGTTTCTTAACCAGCACGTAAGCATGTTCATCGTTGAAACTTGTACCAGGAGTAGGTGAAGCTAACCCGTTCTTAAAGAATAAAAAACACCGCAACGTAACTCCCTGATACAACGATACCTGCCACGCGCCTAACCAGGCATGCCCTGCTATTAAACGTTCTGTAGAACATATAAATCTGTCAGCCTCGCAGACCATGGCATACAGCCAAGTGTTTAACCAGAAGCCCACTATTGAACGTTATAGCCAATGCGTGGCTTGTTCTAACCACCCGGACCAGTGGACACCTGCCTAGTGTCTGAGCAGACGCCCCCTAGTAAGCGTTATCGCAGACGCGTGCCTTCGCAAACATTGAAGGCCATGCATGTGAAGACGCTGTCAAGGAGCTGCATATTCGCATATATTCCACTAGAAAACGAAACCATCTAGAAAGCTTTGCCGCCGTTATAAAATAGATATGCAGTATACTGAGAAGGGGTGCTCAAGTTGAAAAAGTGGCTTCCAGGCGGCAGCTGTCTCGGCCACATCCTTGTATCGATGTATACGTCCGATAGATGATGGGCTAGCGTTCCATGCTCACCATTATCCTTATCTCGGAACCGATGTTATCGCTCCAGCAATAAGCATGTGTAGTCTGATTCGTTTCTCGCTTTCAGTGCGCGTGCATGATAACGAACCTTTTCTGGATAATCGGCATGCAGTCTCTGTCAGAAATATAGTAATTTATGGTCCGCGATTGCTCCGCTCGGTAATTGCTCCGGCTGCCATGCATCTCGTATTGGCCAAGTATATAGGTGTTTTTATCTTTTGCGAAGATGGGTAGAGGACGGCACTTTACATAAGGCTGCGACTATTGATCGCTGGAGTTTGTGGATCAAAATGTTCTTAGCGTGCAGAGCTGCACGCGTTAGTCAGATCATGTAAGAATTTTCGCAAATCACTTTTACAGCACACGTTGCGGTGCGTGCGTGCGCACGTGCGTGCATGTGTGTGTGTGTGTGTGCATGTGCATGTGTGTGTTTGTGTGTGTGTGTGTGTGTGTGTGTTTGTGTGTGTGTTTGTGTGTGTGTGCGTTTGTGTGCGTGTCTGTGTGTATATTTGTGTGTGCGTGTGTATTTATTCCTACTTTGCGAACTTGCACTCCCTTTTCGGCAAACTTGTACCTATACGTGGAGCAATGCCAGAGCAAATGAGTGAAATATAGGGTGCCACGACACCTATGGCACGTCGCATGGGTAGAGAACTACCAAAAAATTTTGTTCTTTAACAGCGTGCGTTCGGATAGGTTCTTGTTAGTAAGCTTTGCCTAAGCGTATTAGCACTGACAACTCGGTATAAGCATGGTATTTGTTTTGCTGACTTCTGGCGCACGTCAGCAACATGAGAAACTGTATCACATTTAAAAGTTTATTTGGAGTTTAATTAAGGTATGAGTACCGTGTATTACTAAGGTATAATCGCCAAATGGCTCTTCATTAAACCGCACATCGTATTAGATCAGCGTATGTACCTTAGGCAGACCTCCTGTGATAAAAGCGTCATCAAGTTCAGGGGGACGATGTTGCTTCGACACAATCTAAAGAAAGGCACATAAATAGCGGTAAGAAATTCCGCCCAAATGTTTTGGGCTGTAAGCATTCCGTCCAAAAGAAATTCTGCCCAAATAGAAACAGCGATGTTGAATCTGCACTTAAAGACTTGTTATTGCTCAGGAGACGTCGAACTCTTTGAACTACCTTGGCTACTCGATGCGTTGTACAGTACAAGTTTCCAAAGCCCTCCGCTTCAGAATGTATCATAACGGTATTGTAGTTCCGGATCATAAAACCTCAGATATTGTATATACATCCGAATTTTTAATGTCGAGAGATACTTGTGGGGCGATCAGTATTTCATTACGTAATGTCCAGCTACTCTATACTGCACACAGGCCAGTGTTTGGGCACTTCAGTCTTGTTAAAACAGGCGTGGCAAGATCAGGTCGCCTATCGGTGGTCCTTCTTTTCGAGGCATAAGGCGAAGCCTATGGTCAGATGATTTGCTGGGTCGCGCGACCGGAAACAGGTGTGAGCTGATGGCAGGTAGGCAATCAGTGGAAGCGGGCTCGAAAACGGCGGAATCGTCAAACCATAGGTATCTTGAGTTTAGGTGGACGCAGTTCTGGTAAGAACTGTCTGATATTCTTCAATATTCGTCCCTGCGAATCCATGGTCTTTGATTGGAATGATGGAGCAGCGTAGAATGATTTGGAACAATACAGCGCACAATTCCGTACTGAACAAGAGAGAAAAATTACGAAGCTTGCGCGAAGCCACGCAAGCCTTGAAGAGGTAAAAGTATACAATTTCGAAGATAGATCTGGCTGCTTCTAGCTTGTTTCCCAGCCCTATAGGTAGGTTATGCAGATTATCTCTAGGTTTCTTCAAGGTCGTGTTTAAGCTTTAGCTAGGTGTTGTTAGATTGTGTCTAAGCTTGTTTTCAGGGCAAAGGGGTTTGTTTTAAAAGCAGGCACATGTGCGACAGGCGCTCGTCATCGTGGGCGTGAGCCTTTCATCACTTCGGGGTCGTCCCACGAACGCCCTTGCTTTTCCTGTTTCCTACCATTGTCTAGCCGTACCTACTCGGGGTGTCCAGCTGGCGGCCATCGCTTCGCAGTCTTTTGTTGGGGTAGCTGTCGCCTTCTTTAGAATCAGTAGACCGGTAGTGAGTAGTGGACAATGGCCAATTTTTGTGGCAAATACCCGTTTATTGGAATATTGATTGATATGTGGGGTTTAACGTCCCCAAACCACCATATTTTTATAAGAGTGGAGGGCTCCGGAAATTTTGACCACCTGGCGTTCTTTAACGTGCGCCCAAATTTGAGCACGCGGGTCTACAACGTTTCCGCCTCCGTCGGAAACGCAGCCGCCGCAGCCGGGATCCGATTCCGCGACCTGCGGGTCAGCAGCCGAGTACCTTAGCCACCCGTTTATCCGGATAATAGTATTTTCGGGAACGTGTTAAACAAGGAACGACTTCCTAAGCAGCTTCCCTCCTAAATGTCACATGTTCCTGTATGCATTCGCCTAAAGAAAACATCTTTCTTTGGGTCTCATTTAAATGCATCGCCCCCCACCCTCCCTGTGTCTTTCAGAGCTTTGCGCACCTAACGCCATTTTGCGCTGCTTTAAGGTCAAAGGCACTGTGACCTTTTTCTAAGCTAAAACATAACCATGCGCTTGGGTGATTTCGCTCGTGCTTAAATAAGAATAAAACAGCGCCGAAAGGACAAGTCGCAGAAAGACGCATAGAGAGAGAGCTGTGGTTGGCACCTTAGGTGTTCGTTTCGCAGCGCATTTCGGATCGACGCGATCGTCACCAGGCGGCGACGCGGCGGTCAGGCTTAGCCTGCCCGTCCCAACGTGGGAAAAGCCCATGGCACTGCGCGCCTGTCGCGTCTTTCATGACTGTAAATGAAGTTCCACTATATATCCATGTCACGCGATAACACCGTCGTGCGAAGTCATAGTGAAGATATGATGGCGTCATTATGTTGTGCAGGGACGCCATCGCATGATTTCATATTGCGTCATCACTCACGTGGTCGCCGGCCCCGCCGACGGTCACTTCCCGTATTGATAAGGAATCAAAAACTTTCGGCATAAGAAATAAATGAAACATGTACCTTTGTTCGGCCATATTGACAGACAAATGATCTATGTAACCGTTAGTCTGTCTCCCATTCTATTATTCTGATAGCAGACCAAGATGGATAGATAGATAGATAGATAGATAGATAGATAGATAGATAGATAGATAGATAGATAGATAGATAGATAGATAGATAGATAGATAGATAGATAGATAGATAGATAGATAGATAGATAGATAGATAGATAGATAGATAGATAGATATAGATAGATAGACAGACAGAAAGGCAGATAGATAGATAGATAGATAGATAGATAGATAGATAGATAGATAGATAGACAGATAGATAGATAGATAGATAGATAGATAGATAGATAGATAGATATTATATAACTACGAAGAAAACATATACTTAATTTCTTAATGAGCTATTTGTGCTGCGGCCAAGTTCACGGCCTGAGTCCTGTATATTAATTCGAATATTTGGGTTGCCATTATGTCCAAGTGCGTAATTACTTCTTTTTCATGATTCGATCTTTCGCAAGTGTGCGACTATTATTCATTCGGATGAGCTAGCACTATCATTGAGGACGTGGAAACGTTTGTGCTACTTGGCAAGATGTATCTAATCTTGGTTCAACATTGTAATAGAACCACCCGCGTTCTTGTTGGGACACATTGGCATTGAAGCCCGAGTGCGCGTCTAATTGTGCGGACATGGGAGGCCAAATCAAGCAATACAAATTCGCGAATACAGGTTCAGCCGCTTTGGAGTATTGCCTCGGGCCCTTTTGTGGCGCGTCGTGCAGCCAAAGGTTGGCGTCGTATGTTTCTTCACGCCAGGTAAATAACTACACACTCCTTCACATATTGCCGGAGGCGTTCTCCCACGATGGCGAAAAGCGTTGCTCTCGACGTGCGAAACAAATTGGCTGCTCCATCACCCGACAGTCAAAGGCTTGCCTTGAGCAGAAAAAAAAAAAAATCTTCACTATTCTCGCTGTTGCACTTGGAGTGGTGCCCACAGATAACTTTATCTTTTAAATGGCATTGTGCATGGCTCAGAACATCGCTATTTATCTTCAATGCTCGTCAAACCAATGGTAGCCAGCAGCTCAATATATAAGTATTCACCTTTTCGCCGTTAAAAATGCAGGCCCTTTACTCAGTCTATGTGTTGGCAGGTATATGTGTTTGGCGATAAATATTTAAGTGGGAACCGCTTATGGTGCAAACCACTAGCGTAGGCAGGGTTGGGGAGGAGTGCACTTTTTTCCCTTTCGTTGAAAATTTTGAATTTCTTATGTAGATATATATGCAGAACGAACTGTAAACACGCACATGAGTGTACACGAAAGTGGTTTGACCTCCACCGCGATCTATATCAGCAACTAACGGTTGTTTTGCTCGCCGCAAGATGACGTGAAAAGAGACTGTAGTTGCTATCACTCCCGCTTGAGCGCGCTGCCAGCAGCTGCCAGAGCGCGTAGGCCGCGCGCTCCCGTGTTCTCGTTCATAAAAATTGACACCGCACAATAAGGGGCAAAACGCTTTTTTCGCGTGTTTGTAAAAAAAAAATTTCACAATCCCGAAAACACCATTTTTACCACGACATGACACCTGGCAAGCGGGAAAACACGTGAAAAGAAACTGCACCCCAAGAAGAGACACCTTCCTGAGATCCCCGCACCAAACGTTGTGACGTCATGAAATTTCGAAAGCGTCTTCTGGGTCCTATGTAACTTCTAACCAATAAAATTGAAATGTGTTATAATCTGTGGGTGCCATAGACTTAGCATGCGATGTCAGATTTTATCGAGCTAATGTCGCTAACATACGAAAAATACGTTGTGGAGTTTATTACGTCACGCGCGGAGATTATGGCGCGAAATTTAAATTTGAAACTTCGACCTTGGTTTTCTCCGCTGATAACTAAGTTACCAAAGTGAAAATTTATGACATCAGAATTCTCAGAGTGCAGTTTATCAATCTAAAACAACTGATTGTATCTCTTCAGCGTCCCTTTAAGGTGGCCGACCGTTTCGTCCCTGCGCTTGTTCTCCGTGTCTCTGTAAGCCATGAAAGTCGGTGACCGCGTAATTAAGCACGCCCCTTGCTCGAACCTCAGCGCGTCGGCACAAAGCAAGCGTTCCCCTGCTTGGTCGCTCATGCGGACACGACCGGTGATCATCGGGTCATGCTTCACTGGAAGACCGAAATTCGTCCTTGACTCGGGGCTTCCTGCCAACTGATTACCACCGCTTTTGTCGGCGGCACGCTTCTTTGTTTCGAGCTCCAAAAACAATAGAGTGCATATGTGGTCTTAGCTGAGCTGTTCTTTTCGGAACGAGGCTCCCGAATTTGAGAAAAAAAGGCCTGCTACCGATCACAAAGCGAGGTGGAGATATATTACGTGGGGTGTCTTCGGACGCTTCAGGACCAGAAGCAGAGATGACGAGGGTTTCAAAGTGGTCGGTGGCGTAAAAAACATGTTTGTATTTATCCTGTTCTTTCTTTTCTGTTTTTGTTTTTTTTCTCGTGAACAAATAAAAGTGTTTCATGATACTTTGTCTTTGCCTTTTTAACATTTTTGAAATATTGAAGGCGGTAGAGCTTTTCAAATGAGAATGACAGGGATAGCGATTCGAATGTGGTGGAGATCATGGTGTTGGTGAGGGGGATCATAGTTACGATGAATACAGCGTAGATTATGGTGATGATGATGGCTATTATAATTGCGACGATGGTAGAATTCTGTTGACGCAGATCATGGCTATGAGGTGATGATCCTCGTAACCGCTATGGTGGCTACTTCAAACTTTGCGATGGTCATGATCGTTGTTACATTTGTGGGGATGGTGTAGTGCCATCAATGCTTGTGACAGATATGATGATTGTGGCTTACGCGTTGATGTGAACAGTTGAGGGGATTCAGCAAGTATAGACGAGATTTCACTGAAACTGTACCCTAGCTTCCGTTGATGCTGGTTAAGCATCTGATTAGACACACCGACAACTCAGTAAATGCAGCCCGGCTGCACTGAGCACGAGGTAGCCTGTTCGATTTGTGCGGTCGCATCCACAGTCCAGTTGGTGTAGTGCTGAAATTTCGTTCACAGTAGGATAAATTGTGCTAAAAGACTTTCCGAGTTGTGGAGGAAGTTAAACTGAAGCCTCTAATTTCGAGTTTATTCATAACCCGATTCATCGGTTATCTACTGATCGTATGAAAAAAAAAACAAGTGTATAAGGGCACAAAGGAACAGTGAATCTGTAACACGACATGTTAACATGGGTGAAAATGGATCATTCTACTTATTGACTTGCGTAGGACGATTCGTTATTACGTGGGTCCACGTGTGTCACGCCATATATATGTGTATGCATTGCATGTGTGACATTTTGGTTTAAGCCGGTACCTTTGTCTAGCGACTTCTCCATCCAATCATTTTGTTATTGCACTAGTGCAGGGGCACGTATGAGTGACAAGCCCGTTGCAAAGTAAACAAAAATTTACCTAATTAAATGGAACATACCTGTGCAAAACGTCCCGCGTAGTGTAATGTAACTCGGGTGGACGTGTTGACGCTTGCATACAAATTCGGCGACAGAGTACCCGTGCCATCTCTTACCACCTGGACGTTCAGGTCAACAACAAGAAGCCGGCAAGCTTCTGAAGAAGCAAAAAAAAAAAAGAAAAAGAAGTAAGCGAGCCGCCACGTAGGCTCGGGGACAGGTGGCTTTGGGGCGCGTCGCGTGTGCCCGGCACACTCCACTCCAGCACGCCTCTCGCATTTTACCAGCGTGTACTGACGACGCCTCAGGGGGCCTTGTTGGCACACAGGCCACGCCGTACTGGTGGCGCATGGCTGCAGAACTCGGAGTGTGATAACATCACGAAAAGATACAAAGTTGCATTTCAAATTGTGGTGTAAGACGATCATTGAGAGAGAGGGCGCAAGAAGTGAGATATGTAGAACGCGAAGGGAAAAAAAAATTGTAGCACTACTGCCCACTCTTTCAAAACCGAGAATACAGCATGCCGTGTTTCTCGGTTTTATTACAGACAGAATCAAAACGTAACAAAAGCGTAGTCCACGTGTTTTAAGCACTTTTATGTATATATTTTTGTTGTGTACTACCGCCATAATTAATTCTCTGGCTGTAGCACGACGCTGGACATTGTTACAATAGCATTATCGCATGCATGACGTTTTCTTCATGTTTACCACATTATATTCCATCTCTTCTTTTCCTTTAAGCGTACAGATGAAAATGAATATAACTAGATATTTATTCAGACTTTCTCCCCGCCAAACACTATGGGTCGGGGTCTGGACAGCCATATGCTGTTATATACTATATCAGAATTTCAAGTAAAATATTGTAACGATCATTTAAATGTAACTTGAGGTTCATAAGCAAACAAACAGTAATATTAGGTGCAGTTAATTTAGCGTGTGCATAGCTTACGAAAGAGTATGGGAATCAAAGAATGGGCTCAACATCTTTTTGCATGAATAGTGGCAAGAAGTTGCTAGCGGCCACTTTTGAGGTCTTTGCATCAAGGTTATGGGTGCCAACTAAGGAAAGTCTATAACTTTAGCTGCTGATAACCAATCACTTCAAATACGAAGTAACGTTGTTACAACCAATGACTTTACTTTGAAACAGCCTGCGTCAGGAAAAAAAAATATATCGCCACCCCAACTTTTCATACAGATAGCCCACAAGTTGACTGTATGTAATACATATGTAGAAAATTAGTAAAGCATAAAGTTACCTCTATTAAAAAATGACAGGCACATCTCTGGTGATCTTTTGTAATTCATAATGAAGATATGCGAGAGCAAACGCACAGACGGACACTTTAACCTCCGAAACACGCAGTCCAAAAGCAAATGCTCAACATAGAGTTCACAACAAAAACAAATCGGTGGAATTGTAGCAAATGTCTTTAGTGAAGCTGCAAACGTGGCAATTCGGTGAGCTGACATGAATGGTGGTTTGGGCATTGGTGTGCATAAGTTTCCTCATTGAGGCTTGTCACCTCTTTGCGAGCTTGGGAATGCTTCGAATTCAGCAAAACGATGTGCGGTGCCTGCAACGTTTTTTTTCATAATGATGCATGTATGAAATAGCTAAGAACACTATAACTCGCGTCGCTTGATCGGTCAACATAAAAGAATTCTTTCATATACCAGCATTTTGCGCGCATAAAGCGGTCCTTTTTACGATTAGTGCACTGTTATTTTGCTGGATGCAGCAGACAGCACGGTTTAAAAGTAGGGTAGCCGGCAAACAATAGATCGCTTTAAGACTACCGTATTCATGTGCTGCAAGTGCTCATGTGCTTCAAGTGCTCATGTGCTTTAAGTATTCATGTGCTCACGTTATGCAAGTTGTGGGGCCCCCAGCGGTATAGCCTTGACCAACAGTGCTGCATTTAGCCATGTTTAAGCAAGGCAGAAGCTTGGAAGATCGAGGCTTCATCAAATCGAAAAGTCTTGAACATGTGGTGTAGCTTTTCAGCACTCGCATCGACAAGGCGTATTTGTCGAGGTAGCCCATAGTCGTGTTTCTTTTTTTTTAAATGCTGCCTTGAATAACACAAGGCTTCCTAATCATTGGCTCCAGCAACGACAGTTCGAGACTTTCGCATTTCATTTAGCGATGTTGTCGTGCATGTTCACGCGCGTTTCGTTGTAGCCGGAGCATAAACAAGAAGAGACTAGGCGTCACCTACCCTCTGAAAAAAGAGCGAGTAAAAAGGGTGTCTTTTTGTCCCACAAAAATAACCGTAATCTCTATTGCGTTCCATCCTTGCGCTATCGCCCCGCGCCCGGTACATTCCGGTCACGATCGACATGCCCATTATCAGGGTTACATTGCATTCTCGATAGGAAGGTGGCCAGCGCCGAGTTTTCAAGAAAGGAAGCGCACGCAAGCCTGATGATTATTATTGTTGTGGGAAAAAAAGACACCCTTTTTACTCGACATTTTTTTAGAGTGTATGCGCAAATATTTAGCCTTTAAATATGTATCTCTGAGTTGTGCATGCGTAATACTTCCAACGAGCTCGGATACTTTATTTGTCCTTTTGTTAAGTGAAAGTTCTTCACCATTACATTGATGGATAGATGGAACGTCCTTAATTGTAAAATAGAGAGGCACAGGTCCTTTGTGCGAAAGGGCAACATTCTGTCAGACTAGGATAACCTTTACTTAACAGGGTAACACATGTGATAGCTGCAACTTTTCTTCACAGCCTGCCAATAATTATTCTTACGTATTATAAATCAGCCTCCTCTCATTAGTTGTGTGCATGTTACGGTGCACCATGATCTTTATTATTACAAGCTCTGCCCTTCAGCCTCTGAAGACATTCCGCCGTAATTTTGGTGTTGAGAAACTAGAGGAAAATGTGATTATCAACACACTTTTTACTATGGTGCAGCAAATAAGGAAGGGCCGGGAATTGAAATCAAGGTGATTTGTGCCGCTTCTTAAGTGGTGCGCTATATACAACTCGTTAGAGATAGTGCTACAATAAGAATTTATTATGAGGATAAGGTATAGGGCCAGACTCAATATTGAAAGAAGTAAGAAAACTTTCGAAAAGATCTTTTTTAATTCATTTTTTATTGAATTTGCAAATCTCTTCTGCCACAGAGTGAGCTCGTATTTACAACAAGAGGAGAATACAAGTAACAACGAGAAAAAAAAAACAGAAAAGACTAGGAAAACTCTGCAATGCCACTTTGAAAGGAACGTCCTTGAGTATACACACAAGCAAATGCCCCGAGAAAACACATAATTAATGAGAAAAAAAATTAAGCAGTCTTGCCGCATCAAATGCCCATAACGCGGTGGCCAGAAGTGTTCCTTGGAGACAAAATCCCTGATGTCTTATGTATAACACAGTCTTGCATAGAGGTTCAACAGATCACCACTGTGTGCCCTTAGACGTACTTGACTTAGGCACATACGCAACGAAACAAATGAAAATGAGTACTAAACGTTTGGCAACACGGAAAAAGAGCGCGAGAAAATGAGTAGGTAAGACACACTTGTGACCAGTCGTAATACTGCTCAAATTCTCCAGAAGGTCGAGGAAAATACAACAGTCTTGCAAAAAGATAATCACTCGGATACTTTCGACGGTATGACGTCCTCTCATGCTTTGTGGTTCGGGACGAAGGCTCCCTTGCATGATGAAGAACATTCATGCGCTGAATGATTTTCGTACTTAAGCTCGGGTGATGGCACTCGTTAAGCAGGTAAAAAATGGTAGTGTCCATGGAATGATGTCACATATCTTGGGAGTCACCTGTACCCAAGCTCTCGGAACTGAGACATGCTATCGCAAACCTATGGAATGTATCATTTCGCATATCTTGAGAATCACTTGTGCCCCGAATCTCGGAAATGAATTAGGCTATTGCGAGCACGTAAACAAGTCAAAACTATGTACACGGGTTGCAGAGGTATGTCTCGATCATTTGGGGACTACGCTCCAAAAAATGGAGCGTCACGAACAGCATCAGTCACAGTTGCTCTGCACTAACGGTATAACGGAGCCCGTCAGTTCACTATGCCACACCTTTGGGAAATGGCCTCACGATACAGCAATGCGTGATCAGCTTCACTGTCATCTTTATAAGTCGCACGAATCCACAGGAGCCACTGAGTTATTTGTGTCCATGGTCATTGTGTGACGTCACATGTTGGCCTCGTCGATGATTGACGTCACACGAGGTGCTCGCCAGCAAGGTGCACGATGCTCCGAAGTGTGTGGGGTTTTATGTAGACCGGGTTTCGCGGAGTGTTTCAGCGAAGTCAACTGGCAAACGTTATGCCACATTCCTCGTAGAAGTTGAGGTAACTGGAATAACTGTCCGTTCCGCAAACGGGCGCCTGCAGGAAAATAGGAAAACAAAACAGATGAGAAGATAGTACTACACGCATGGAGGTTTTATTACACTTCTGCTCACTAAATCCAGAAAATTAGGCGCACGTAGCATACTACGTGTTCGTACTACCAGCTTTAAATTTCACTCTTGATTGCAGCATACTCATGGAACTGTATTTGGTATTAGGCTTAAATATTTGCAAGCCCGATTTACCACCATTACGTTATTGTACGCACGATGTACATTGTGTTTTATGATTCGCTTCGTCAAGTTACAAATACTCACATCGAGATGAAGGCGAAATGCTAAATGAGAGCGTAGTATGCTATATCAGTGCCTGTTGACGCCCAGGTGAGTCGAAGTTATCCGCAGTTGTCCTGTGTGTAAGTTTCCTTGTGCCTGTTCGAGTTCCGCTAGTAATATGTGTTCAATTCAACACCAACTAGCCTAAGTACTTACTATATTTGAATTTATTTGGAACGCAGCAGTAGGTCACGTCTCAGAATTATGGTGTCCTTCTGGTTTGTGAAATTCCGAATTCCGGAAATTATCACTCATTACCATCATCCGCATTACGCCCACTGCAGGGCAGATGTCTCCCACTGTCCACCAATAAACCCGGTCTTGTGCTTTCTACTGCCACGTTATACCTGCGAACTTTTTGATCTCATCGGCCTACCTAACTTTCTGTCTCCCCTTCGTGCATTCGCCTTCTCTGGGAATACAGTCGGCTACCCTTAATGGCCAGCGGTTATCCTGCGTATGTGCTGCTTCCCGGCCCATGGGAAATTCAACACTCGGGAAAGTATTACTATATTTATTCAATTGCCGAGCCAAAAGCTTGATCGAGTAATCCCTCTATTCTACCGAGTCCTTGTGTGTGTTTGCCGTCTCTTCGGTTGAAGATGAGACGGAACTTATGTAGACTTACGTTTTCCAGAGTTATCCAGCGTTGACTAGCATCGTTCTCCTTGTCACAAACTGGCGCTGGTGTTTCTGGATAGGTTGCGCTAGGAGTGCAGACTTCGGGTGTAGTGGTAGATGACGTAACAGCTTTGTCCGCTTCCGTGAGAAGATGCTGAAGGGCCTGAATGTATTCGATAGCTCTGTGAAGGGTTTTGACCTGTAGCAAAAAGAAAAAAAAAGGCATGTCTGTTAAAGATACCGTAACCTTCAGCTTGAGAAGAGAGAGAGAGAGAGTAAGAAAGGAAAGGCCGGGAGGTTAACCAGACATTGGCATCTAGTTTGCTACCCAGCGCTGGGGGCGGGGAAGTAGGGGCAAGAAAGAGGGGGAATTTGACAGTGTAGACCACAGGGAAAAAAGATAACGCACATGATTTATTTTGCACTGAAAATTACGCTTCGAAATTATTGTCCTTTGCATGCTCAACAAACCGCAGCTGTGGACGTGGCTTCATTCAGAACACCGAAACCTTATGTTATATTCTAGACGTTGTCATTATACTATTATTCGTACCCTCCGTCTTCTTGTGTCACAGATATATTCAGAAGAGACGCTCACAATGTGGGAATACTATCACGTATCAGGATCTACTGCATTGTCGAACTTACACTGGGCCATTGAATCGGGCAAAATTTTATAAAGTATGGCACGAAGTTTAAATAAATACTCATGAACTTGCAACCTGGTCGCATTCCTTTCTACTTCAACGTTTGCGTGATAAAGTTCCCGACCAGATCATCATCAGTTTTTGGTGTACGGTGAGACTTCGCTAAAGCATGGTGCACGTTAGCCAAGTGCATGTTTTTGATTTGTCGTTATAAATTTTTGCCTCTGAACAGTAGCGTGAAAGCTACTACATGTAACGTGTTAAACGGCAGCAGTGCATGTTCAAGCAGAAGGAGTATTATCACTACAGACACTGGAATCAATGTGCTACTCCTTAAACGAAAGCAGCGAGACAATGCAATCATTGCTTTCACAGCCCCACTCGTACAGGAGGGAGAGCATTGTAGTAAAAGATAGACCTCCACCCCTCCCCCTCCCATCCCAGTGAAAAGCCCTCTCCCTATATTCACGGTCACGTACGCAGATGGTAGGGGTGATGCAAAGTATGCCACTTATTGTTCACAAGGCGCCTTTGAAATGAATGGGTCCACTTATCGAAACGTCCGTCAAACTGTCTGAGGCACCTGTTCTGCTTCGCGCAAAATATATAGCCCACGTTCACCCAGAGATAGTTCATTGCAGCTATCGCTATACATGCAGAGAAAAGAAGGAAAAAAAACTTCAAACCATCTCCCGCTAAAGGCAACCACGGGTAAATGCGAAGCAGCGGGGGCTAACGCTTACACTGGTGGCGACGTTAGCGCTGGCGCTCATTAAGCGAAAGCCGAGTAAAGACGTCATTGACTGAATTCCTAACGCGCGATCCAGTGCCTACATGTACGGAGTGGCCAGAGAACGATTGTACAGCGCAACCAGTCGTTTTTTTTACTATCAGACCCTGCAAGCGCTTTCCTAAGACGATACGGTGGTGACACCTATGCGTCGCCTTGCCTTCTACAAATTATGGCCTCCGCGATCGCGCGCACACGCCGCGCGTTTTGATACATTGGAGGCCATCCGTTCATTTTCCAAGAACACTGACAGATGGCGCTCATTCCTCACGCAGTGCATGCAGGGTATGGATCTTTTCACTCAAGGCGTCAGGGCGTCGCCAGTCTTCTCTGGCCTATTGTTAGCGCGCTTGACGCTCCAAGAAATGCACTGCCAAGGCTGTGACGTTGGCTTTCGTACTCTCGTGCAACAGCCCAGAAAGAAGGGAATCCTCCTCTCTGTAAAAAAAGGTCTATATATGGCTCGGAAGCAGTGCTTCCAAATCCTATTCCCTGAATTTATCGCGCAGAAGATCAAACAGACGTTTTATTCACTACCTCCAGACTCAAGATTGTTGTCTTTCAGTGAAACATGCAGGGAAACATGCAAATACTGGTCCGATTTGTTTACGGTCACGTCTATAACATCAACGACACTTGTCATGGAGGGGGCGGCGGGTGATTTTGTAAGAGATGAAAAGGAGGGAAGGGGGAGTGAGTCCCGCAACTGTCTGCAACTAAGTGCGACACCTCGGCAGTAGCTCACGAGGGAATAGGATAAGGAGGGAATAAAAGGAATATAGGGATAAGTAAAGATTGAGAAAAAAAATTGGCCCCGTATCTGCATGTTTGACTGCAAATGTCACCGAAAAACGATAGTTTTCTGCCTAGAGAGTGAATAAACATTTATTTTTTTATGTTTTTCGCGAAAAATTGGTGAATGAAACTCTCGAGGTGTTGCGCGAGACACGAGTGCCATCTGGCAGTAATCCAAAAAAACTAAAAGATGCGAGTGCCCGGCGTGCGCGCACAATCTTAGAGCTAATGTTTTGTAGATTTTAAGGTAGATGGCAGCACCGCATCGTCTTAGCAAAGCGTAAGAAACTCGCTTTTTAGTGCATATAGCATCGCATTGTGAGCGCGTCGTGATAAATGCTGCTTTAGAATTACTTATGTGTGCCTTTAAAAAAACACACGGAAGAACACTTATGTTGTAATTTTGTGCCTCAGATATGCGCTATGATTGTTCTTCAATCGACGAGTTCACAAGTATGAACACGGAAACCAGAGCAATATTGGTAGGTGCTGCGGATAAGGGCGTACTCGAGCCGATTCGCTTGACAAACAAACAGCAAGACAGACAGACAGAGCAAAGTTTTTTGCGTTCAAGTACAGACTATTGTCTTTAAATTAATGGGACACCATTGATGGAGAACGGTGCACCGATCGGCTAGAGGTACATGGCGTCAACAGTTCGCGTACGGCGGGCCGATCCCCGAGAATCTACCATGTGAGTCCGCACCTATGACCAGGCTTCGCAAAATAAGCCTAAAGATGTCACGGGTTTTACCTTTGACAGTCTCTTAGCCCTGTTCTCCCACCATGCGAGTCCGCACCTATAGTATGACCTTCGCACAAAACTACGCCTAAAGATGTCACGGGTTTTACCTTTGACAGTCTCTTAGCCCTCTTCTCCCACCATGCGAGTCCGCACCTATTGTAAGACCTTCGCAAAATAAGCCTAAACATGTCACGGGTTTTTACCTTTGACAGTCTCTTAGCCCTGTTCTCAACCGGCACGCATTTCCGTAGCCTGCAGAAGGCGTTGTTCACCGCCTGCACTCGGCGCCGCTCCCTGGCGTTCCTTCGGGCCACCAGGTGCGGAGGTTTCTCGCGGTGCGGCACGTGTTTGTAGGCCGACTTCGGCGACGAAGACGAAGATGACGTCACCGTTGCGCACCCGTCCTGCAGCGCACTGCCGCCGTCCTTGAGTACGTGGTTCGGCGAGGAGTCCGAGTCCCGGCTTGAAGAGTCGTCGGGCGTCTCCGGTGTGCATGGCCGGCAGTCAAACTCACGGCTGCTATACAGAGAGTATTGAGAAAGAAAACATCATCAGTTATATAGAGAACAAACAACTCATTATTCAATTTGACAGTCAAACACTGCTCTGGCGAACAAGCAAACAGACAGGATAAGAATGCAGAGACACGCAACACCAAAAGAGAAATTTGAAAGAAATTTATGTAGCGCGAGGCGAAAAAACGAACACAGGAAAGAATAGACTGAGAAGAGAAAGCGCTTTTTTTCTTTCAAATGAATTTCCTTCAAATGTTTCACCAACAAGCCCACATCGCCACTCTTGTCGACCAAAAGAGAGTATAAAGAAAGGAAAAATAATCAGTTATATAGCTATTTTGCTAGGAAGCGCAGCCACTATTACAAAGAACACACAACACAAGCGCTTAACTTCAATTCAGTTATATAGGGAACAAATAACTCATCATTCAATTTGACCATGAAACATTGCTCGGGCGAGCAAGCACACAGACAGGATAGGAATTTAGAGACACACAATATTAAAAGAGCCGGAAATATCGCTGTATGTTGTCCCTTCCGATCCCCTCCTTGTCACCAGTGCAATGTTTCACTGTATTCCACGCACTACCCAGCTATCTCTGCTTAGTGAAGTTTACCACTTCAGCTTACAGAAGCCAGCGCCGTCGAGTTCCTGCCGTGCACGTTGTAACAAACACATACTTCACACGACGCTGTTTCATCCCAAGGAAAGGTAGGCTTAGCTCTGCGTGATGCGCTATAATGATACGCTTAAGTATGCTTATATATGCATACACCTACGTGTGGTGGGGCAAAACCTCGAAAATAGAGTGGCTGCCCTTGCTTGTCTCACTGCTGCACTTGTAAGCACTTTGATTACTCTTGATTTTGGTTATGGCAAGTCTTTTGTCCAAACAAAGTTTAGGAAAACGAAAAAAATATTCAAGCTCACCTAACGCGTCTTGAAAGCAATGTGATATTCTGAATGTCCTGTATTTTTGTCAATAAAAAACATACCCAGATATTTTCGGCGCTATGCGCAACTGCGCTGTAAAATACTCATTACGTGTGTTATCTGAATGATGCGGAACATAATACCATGTGCGCGAATGAAATTTGCTTTTGTGATGATTGGATACGCTGCCTATACTTTTTTTGTGGAGTTTCATCCTTGTCAGAGACACATACTAGTACGCTCAAGATTGGCTGTAATGTGTCAAACAAGCACAGTGGACAGGCAAGATGCCCTAGTCAGGAGCCCGAAGTGATGTCGAATACCTCGTAATGTTTAACTAGGACATGTTTAAGCAAGTGGCCTTGATTTGCATAGCAATCGGAATGTTTTCGAGAGTCAAACAGAACAGCTTTCGCTAAGTGTTGTAGGACCTTACGAAGTATCGAGCTACTTGATGAAGCTAATTTTCTAATGATGTACGCGCACTCCATACCCATTATAATATTTTTCTTCGGGCAAAAAAAAAATCCCACAACGCTTTTAGTTGTTATACAGGGCACTTGTCGCAAGAGGACGTGGGTTCGTAACCCACTTCTGACACCATGTCCCGATCAAGGCAGTATGTGGAGCCAGACAACGCTCTAGTTGAGGTAAAGTAACCGCCTTCATTGGACGCTTGCGTCTTTTTATACTCAGGCATGCACAGCATGGTTGCCAAGCTTAAGATACAGTCCGGCTGCCTTTCCAAATGACATTGCAAAAATAATTATTGGTTCGAATGTGCTTTCTCTGAACATGGACCAAGGCTTCATGGCTGTGCAAGCAGAAAAAAGTGTTGTTATGATTTCGCATAATAGCGCCGGTTTAACCAAGATTTTGAACACATTTTTGTATCTTTGGACAAGTCTGTGTCCGCTATTTCTTATGCAAAATCTGTCAAGTGGCATCACTTATGAAATACGGGAACTGCCGTGTGGGTGAACTATAGCAAAACTACATACAGATGATGTTGCTGTTTTTTTTTAATGACCGGTGGCACTGCTGCTCTACTTGTATATTTTAGCGAGGGCGCAGCAATATAATGCCGCTGTGACGCGGCACTCTTCTGATCGCAATCAAGCCTGACCTTATCAAATTTGCTCAATTGTGATTGGCTCACTTCTGCAGTTTGTGTAAAGAAGCCATTGATAATGAAGTGACCATTTTGAAAGTGTTTCTTTAGCAAAGCAAGAACTTTTTAACTTTATCTCGTCTATCACGTGTACTAAATAAGCCACACTGGCATAATGCAACTGGAGATTCTGTTACATTATAGAAAACAAACATGCCATCGTAGTGAGCGCAAATATTAATCACAAACAGCGATTACGAAGCAAACGTGCTTATTTTGACCATGTCGCGGAAAGCGATGGTTAAACAAAGGGGCAAATGACGCTGCGGCTTTAGAATGCAACAAGTAAACCGGTCTACCTAAGCACAATATTGCTAAATGCTATCTTCAGCTTCGCTTACATACTTAGACGAGCTTTTTACAATGACTTTAACAGCGGAAGAGAGGGAAAAATGGAAGCTTACGACGAAAAAAAAAAAGCGCAAACATGGGTTGTGTGGAGGGGTGACGTTTCTACAAAAGCACTTCTCTTTTTCAAGGCTAGAACAGAGCCAATTTCTTTTGTGGTAGCGTATCTGCGTTTTATACGGTATGCTACATACAGGAGTGCAAACATTACCTACATGATCAAATGTTCATATTGTCATCAAAAAGGTGCAATGACGAAAGAGGACGGCCTGCAAATGTTAGATTAGACGATCATAGCGCGGGTAATGGCGAAGAAATTAGCTAAAACAGTGGCACAGCATTTTAACGTAGCAAGACACAATTTCGACGATCTCAAGCTCTACACATTCCAGTGAAACTTCCGCAAGAGAAAGAAACAAATCAGTTCTGCAAAACTTAGGCGTCTTCTTCCTCAAACCACACACTCAAATCAGTTATGTCCTAGCATTGGTGAAAACAAGTCCGCTTGGCGAAGTGTGGGCTCGACACAAGCACTAACTACGGTTTTTTTTCAGTGAATATATATTTTAGTAGTTACAAATTTTGTTCTACTATTATTTGTTCCGTCTTCCTTTATAGAGAACATACAACTTATTATAAAAAAACTACCTTTCTCTTGGACAATCTCGACACCACGTGCGTGCCAGATACGTCAATTAAACTCTTCACTGCGGTTATCAGTTGAACTAAAATAAGTTGTAATAATGTGATGTTCCCTGCATTCATATCAGTTATGAAGCCACCTGCAGTCGTAAACGATTTCATGGCACGCCTAACAAGAAGTCATTGCGTATTAAAGCCTGAATTATTTGAAACGCGATCACGAGCAAGGACGGGCAAATGCACGAAACAACAGTCATATTTCGTGAATCTCGTTCAACGGAGAATGTGCTGCATTGGAGAAAAAATTGTACATAGGGCAACTCATTGTCAGCACTTAACTTGGGAAGAAAACGCATGCATAGTGTAGCACAGGTCGTATCATCCGACCTCGAGAATAGAAACTGAGATGGTCACTTGGAACATGCAAAAGATGCCTGGGCCATCAGAAAATCTCTTTCGTCTGCCAAAGCTCTTTTCGATAGGGCGACGTGCTTACTATCACTGCACATTCAGTATTACGACTGGCTTAAGTTGATCTCTTCCAAAGGGTACTTGTTATTTCAGAAGATATTTGCTATCAAAAGCAGTTTTATCAACAGATATTTGTTATTTTTCCTTATACAGACATAGATGCGGTGTCATTTTATCCCCATGTTGTTTTTGCATGCTTATGTGAACGTTGCACTGGTTTATTGCACAATGAGCTTGGCTGAATTGATATGCGAACGTTGGATCGACAGGTTTATTGTGGATAACTTTGGTTGACAAACTGTTTCACGTACCTTCAAAATTTATCAGCGTGTCCCGAAGAAACCTCCGCCCATCGAAGTTATTGATACTTCGCGAGATGAAGACTTTTGAAAGGAGACGGTACCCTGGAGTGGGTTCTGAATTCGCCCAATGAATTTGCACACGCACACTCAACAAAATCCCCGCTTCCAGTGATCTTTAGAGCTGAGAAGCATGGCTAGCGAACCACAACTCAACCCTCTCAAATTGTGCAGTTGATCGAAACATAGTAGCGGGCAAGACGGTGCATAGTTTCTGGGAAATATTAAGCGCACACCGAGAGTTGTTTTAGAACTTCCAAAACAGGACACACACCTACTGGCAGAACATTCTCCCGAAAGCAATCGATATTGACAGGCAAGTCACACTTGTAGACTTCCGAAACACCCTTCGATGAATTGAATATAGGGTCTTTCAGCTATAGAGCGCACCATGTATTAAAACAAACAAACATATGCGCTTCGCACGATGAATCAACCCACTGACCTATCGTTCTGAGCCGTATGCGGCACGTAAGAATTTTTGGCTCAGTGCGACATGATGGGCAATAAAGAAAGGTCGATTGAGTACCTGTTTAGGTAGTAAGCGTCCGCTAAAATCTTCAGTGCAAAAGGTGCAGCCTTCTTCAAGCGTCTTAGTATTTCATTTGCACTAAGGTGCAGCAAAAGCGCTAAGCTGGATAATTAACAAACTTTGCCTATTTAACCACTAAAATAGTAACTAACGAAATCTATTCAATAAAAAGGTTAAGCACTTATTTGCATCATCGGATCGTTTTACCTCTGCTAGAATAACTGCCCCGTCTAAATTACTACAGCGTTCTTGAGTGCGTGAAATTAAAAAAAAAAAAAAACGAGATAAACTTGCAAGTCAACTGCCACTGCCTGTAAGATAAAGGTTAAAGCCCTGTCGCGTGTTCTCAGCTCTGCCAGTGTAAATTATGCACCTAATTTTAAGCTAAAGTGTGCAGCTGCACTGTTCTTACAACGACGACCTGCTCTGAATTGAACGCCTTCTTTAGTACTGACCTTCTAGAAAGTCCGGGCAAAATGGTCGTCGTAGTCCAAGCCGGCACGTGACTGAAGAACCCAGCCGAGGTCAGGTGGTCATCGCTGGACGGCGGACTGGGCAGCACACTCGCCATATTCCAGCACGCGCGTGAGAAAACAGTTTACAGCGGAGCACGCGGAGACGAACGTCCAAAGAACTCGACTCGGCCACGACGTTCTGTGCCGCCGTAGCGTTTACTACTGCCCCCCCGGGTTTTGGGAAACGGTGGAACACGCAATGGGCGGAGCCTGTGACGTCACGACACCTCCTTTCCTTACGCCCCGTCATTGTGACGTCACGCAAAGCGCCGCCCAACTGGAACGCACCGCACGAGCTTGCCACGCGACGCGCGCGAGGACCGCTATGCGTCCGTGCGCGACGGGGGAGGAGGGCGCGACAATCGCCTCGGGACGATGTGGTGCGTCCGAAACGCTTAAGCCTGTGCGTTTGTGCCGTTTCGTTCTGCGCCGGTTGACCGTGAACAGCTGCCTCCAGCGTTGTCTTCTTTCCTTCATTTCTTTCCTCTCAACCCTCATTCTGTTTTGTCTCTTTGTTCTTTCCCTAAGAACCAGTGTCTCCTTTCGCAATATCTTCGACGACTTGCATACGCTAGTCGGTATAGGATCAACGGTTGGCGCGTGCGTCGATTTGACCGCTATAGCATGCCACCTCGTCGGCCAATCGTTTGCCTCCGGGTTCCTTGCGTCACGGGCTCCTAGGTGGGCCGGCCAACGGCCATGAAGATATGTAATTTCGCCCGCTATTTCGTCTCCAGTCGTAGACGAACGGCGTCTGTCTGGCAGCTCTGTTGGGGCTCCTTGCGGTGCGGAGCTTGCTACAGGGTGTGCTCACGGCGTGATGAAGGACGTCTGGGATCTCCGTGATTGATGAGAGGCGATTGAACTACAATTGGCTGCGGGTGAAGAAATGCGAGACGCGACTCACTGACACCCCAGACGACTGGGTGCGTCTGATGATTAAAAAAAAAGCTAAACTGGTCCGTTAACACGCCGTTTGCAGAATTATGACAGGTCAGTCTTTCATTCAACTTCTGCAAGGCGTGCTTATAACATTAGTGTCATCGAAATTTGAAGTTATACTCGTAAATATTGTTCGGAGAGAGGAAAGGTCTGATTTTGCGCAAATGGCCCCTAAAGGCCAAGTGATCTGAACTGTTTAAATAGCAAACAAATGCTTCCATAGACATTAAAAATCATGTCACTTGTAGGTGGAGTTACGTTTCATTAACGCCTCGTGATAGTGTTGGGTGAAGTGTACATCGAGTACCAGCAAATTTGACGTAACCTATCCTTCTGGTGTGTAAATACTACTTCGGCTTCAAATCGCAGTACCTATTCGGAACAACCATGCAGTTCTTTTTATTATAGTGCCATTTAGGAATACATTGTAAAGTTACAATGGTGGCAAATATCCACATATACTGCCAAGAGCTTTTACATACCATTACATTTTTCTACTGCCCCCTCAACTTACACTGTAAAGAAAAAACATGCAACGCTGCCCAAAGCTGTCAGCATGGGTGATAAATTATCGATCCAAACGCGCGAAGTATCCTCTAACATTTGAAGCCAATTTACCGTAGCAATAAGCAATTAGCTAGTGGCAAATATTGTGCACATGGGGCGCTGATAGTGGCATAGCAGAAGAGGTCAATAAAGAGGCGGTCGTGCCCGACGGAACAGTGTACAGTCGGAGCTGTAAAGTTGAAAGCGTATCTCCTCCTGTGACATTACTTGCAGCAGGAAAACCAACTTCCAAGTCATTGCGTTTTTGCCTTCCCTCCACCCCGTTTACGAACGTCAGGTGCCTCATCCACCGTGTGATTTTAGGCTGGAGGAGGAAAACATTTCGTGCACGAGAGTTTTTGGTTGGAAAACAACCTTGTGTGGAAGCCGCCTTGCAGGTGTTTTTTTTTTTTCGAATTGCCAAGTATATTTCTCTGAAGCACAACAACTTTGGAATATTTAGACCGTTTGTTTTCCGAAAACTTAAGTACCTCAGACAGAGGAGAGGGGACCATTCCGTGTATAGAGGATCATAAAGCTCATCTTGGGTGACTTCACCCATTACCCGTGTTTTTTAATGTGGCTAAAGGAAAGAATAATCGAGAAATAGGGTGGTGGCAGAGAAGGCCCTACGGGGTGGAAGCATGCGGTTACGGCACGTGTATATCTCGAGCTTGATTCGGGCTGCACCTCTGACACGTCCCGCAGGTGAAAAAACGATGAGGCCCGAGCCAGGTCCGGGCTCGGGCTTTTGGGCTACCCAAGTTTATGCACACTTCTAATCCACATTTTACAAATAGTGAGCTTCCCCATTGCAGCACTTCGAGAACACTTACTTGTAAGTTGACTTTCCCGCAGCAATGTTTTCCAACAACAAGCTTCGTTCCAACGATAGTTATAGCGCGAGAACAAAACGACGACACAGAGTTCTCGCGCTATAACTATCGTCATGCCATACCAACTAGCCCAAGCTGCCACACTTCGTTCCGAGACCACTTTTCTAGCTTCGAGGACGTCCACCCCCTCCACATTCCAGTGAAAGTCTAGAAGAACCACAAAGGCTTTTCAAAGCACACTGCAGGAATGTCATGCTTCACGGTACGCTACCCCCGTGCAACAAGAGAAGGGGAAACGAAAGGAAGAAAAGCAGTGGATTGTGGTGAATGTAAAGAATAGTTGTAAACGCTCGCTGAGCACATCGACACGCTCGTTGAATTGCCCCTTTTGGAACACTTTAAAAGAAGGCTTCCTGGGTGCGTGCCTAATCACCCGTGCTGCCTTCCTCACAACTAAAAAATAAAGAGGAATGTGCCCTGGCAAGTTTTTGCTGCACCTACTCGCTAGTCTAACGCAGTAGCAGGCCGTATCTCACTGTGCTTGCTCGCTGGGCTATATATGTGCTCTTTAGTGTTAACGATAACACGTTACAAGTAATGCCGCTCCCGGTAACACCGTTCCCGGTTTCTTGGTAACTTAGTAACGTGCTCGTTACAATTTTAGAACTACACCGGTAACGTACTAATGTTAAAATTTTCGGTAATGTGCCGTATCAGGTTACTCATTACTTTTTCATCTTGTAGATTCTATTTCCCCAAAACTCACTCTGATGAATTCTTTTGACACAGCGTCGGACAGCTATCCACCTGCAGGTTTGGCACAAAAAAAAAAGCGAGGGTGGAATTCCCCCGTATTTTTTTTTCTTAGAAATTGTGGATAGAAACTTTTTAACGCCCCAACTCCTTGTGGCGAGTTCTCGGCCATCGCCTCACAAAGCGTTAAGAAAGCTGCGGAATTCGCCATGACAAACTGTCGGAAGATGCTTTTCAGAATATTGGATTAAAGCAGGTGGATTACTAGCCCCTGCGCCTTTCTCGGCTCAAAAGACAGGCTGCACAAAGGAAAAGCGCATGGACTGGTTTACTCTATAACACGTGCTGATATTCACGCTTCGTACGTGGAGGAAGCAAACAACGTCTTTGAGAGTGTGTGGCATCTTAGAACCGACGTCTGCCAGTTCAAATGACAAAGGAATGCGATGGCTGAGCACAGCGTGGTGAACGGCCACCGCATCGAATTGGCCAAGTTTGTAATCGTAGACTTAGTGCCCAATATATAAGGGGCGTTTGTGGAATCCTGGCCCATCCAGAATACAGCTGGCAAATTAAATTGCACTATACCGCTGGACACTGCCTAAGCGGAATTCTGCACATCGTGGACAATAGGCGTAACCGCATCAAAGGAATAAAGCCTGTAAAAGAATGCAAGTGAGGCGCGAAACGTCGAACTTTTTCTTGTGAGAAAAATAAAGCTACCTTGGCTGGCTTGGGCCCCGCCGCGGTGGTCTAGTGGCTAAGGTACTCGGCTGCTGACCCGCAGGTCGCGGGTTCATATCCCGGCTGCGGCGGCTGCATTTCCGATGGAGGCGGAAATGTTGTAGGCCCGTGTGCTCAGATTTGGGTGCACGTTAAAGAACCCCAGGTGGTCGAAATTTCCGGAGCCCTCCACTACGGCGTCTCTCATAATCATATAGGGGTTTTGGGACGTTAAACCCCACATATCAATCATTGGTTGGCTTGGCTTCTCGCTACCCTCTGTTTCAACTAAAGCCCAATAATACCGCTGTCGCACGAACAGTGCGGCTGACAACAGTTACAGGCAGCTACACGGCAGACAAAACTACTGTTACTTTCTTAATCGCAGTTATCGCAAAGCAGAGGCTTAGGCAGTTCTTGTGGTGGTGGTGGTGGTGGTGGAGGGGGGGGGGGGGGGGCAGCTCTTCAAGCTGAGTTGGGGGCCGGGCAAAAAAAAAAAAATTCAGAGGGGGAAGGACTTGGGCTATATGTGCCACCCCTTCGCTACGTTACTGTCGCAAGCGTGCAATTCCACGAGAGATTGTCACTAATTCGAAAAATTATATATAAATTATATCATTTCATATTTCATGCATACTCACGTAAAAAAAAAGCTCAGTTTTCTTTTTAACTGCACAATTTGTGAGGCAAAAATATATCGAACATATTCAACAGGGAAGGACTCATTTCGTCACCAGTCGTTGTCGAAAATACACAATGATGTAACGCACAAATAATACCGGTACGAATAAGACATCTCGTGTTAGAAATATACGCATAACAAAGAGTGAGCGAACATTGTTTGAAACTCGTACAGCAAAGAAAAAAATTTTTGAAGAATGTCTAAATATTGGTGTCTTCATTATACTTGCAACATAATAGTGGCTACAAATTTGTTAAAACTTATCAACGTTGTTTTTAAAACAAGTTTACTTCTTTCTCTCTGCAACGGCAGCTACATCTTTGATTATTGAACTCTCGAGCCAGCGAGGCTGTTATTGAACGCACTCACGTAAGCGCTCGCGAATTTTCGTGGTACTTATGCAGTTTATATGTGAACAATAAATAATTACACACAAGTATTTTTTTTTCTGTGACTAAGCCATAGAGCCTTCAGCGGGTCGTTAGAATAGTCCTTTTCTGTGTCTGTCCGCGCTTGTGCGCCAGCGTCGATGAGACACGCGACATTGGTTTTGGAGGCCCAATTAAGGCGACAAGAGTAGACAAAGGGACATCTGATGTCACAAATGTTCTAATCCCCCCAATCCCCCAAAAATGGCCCCATATCTGCATCTTACACTGCAAATGTTGTCGAAAGACGGTAGTCTTGCGTCTGGAGAGTGTGAACAAAACGTTTATTTGACGTTCCGCGCAAGAAAATCGGTGAATGGTATTTTGGAGGTGCTGCGTCAGAGTGCCTCAAGCGTGCAGCGGAGGCGAACGAGCGCATCGAGTCACGCCACACGTGAGGCAGGAGCGCTATCTGGCAGTTATCTTAGAAAACGAAGTGCGTGCACCCTGTGCACCAGTCTCGGAGGTGTCAAGGTGTAGAACGCAAAGCGACGGGTATGTGCTACCACCGTGTCGTCTTATGAAAGCGTTGGAAACACTTGCCTTTTCGTGCAAGCGTTGCATGGTCAGTGCATCGTGATAAACGCTACGGTCCTTAGAATTACTTGCCCCACCGCCGTGGTCTAGTGGCTAATTAAGGTACTCGGCTGCTGACCCGCAGGTCGCGGGTTCAAATCCCGGCTGCAGCGGCTGCATTTCCGATGGAGGCGGAAATGTTGTAGGCCCGTGTGCTCAGATTTGGGTGCACGTTAATGGTGCATTCAGACGACGGACCGAATCCGGATTTGTCGTGGACGCGGACAGCTAATCCGCGGATGGTCCGCCTGCAGGCGCATCCACACGACGGACGGTGTCCTAGGGAAAAACAGCCGGATTACCCTCGACAGCAGATTCGGCGCTCACCTGCGCCCGCTGGCAGCAGACCGGTTTGAGAGTATTCAACATGGATGCCCGCAAGAAGCGAAGCTTGGCTGCGATGTCTGTCGTGTTGTGACAAATGAACGAGTAGTGTTATTCTTTCAGGAGGAAAGGGAGTTGTTAGCAGGATATTCTTTCAACTACATTATTCCCCACTTGTAGAACTTCTAAACGTGTCTCCCGCCTTTTTTTTTTAGAAGCGGCACGTCGCCGGTTGCAGAAGTTGGAATATTTCACCACCATGACGGCTAAGAATCTCGCGTGTTAAGCGACGGCGGCGACATTTCCCGAACCACCAAAAGTGATTTCTAATATTTAATCACCTGAGAACAAAGTCTCCGGAAACTAAGTAAACAATGCTCAAGCGTAGATGATGCCGACCAGTCATGTAGCTGTCCGCGAGCCATGGAGGACATGCCGCGAGCAGACGAAAAGTGTACTGGTTGCCACCGACCCCAAGCTATTCCGCTGAAGTACCGGCTCTCCCCCGCCAGAATCCCGATGTGAGAAACAGGTTGGGTTCATCCGTCCGCGAGCCGCGCGGACGAGTCGCGGACGAGGGGAATCGCTGATGTGAGGTCACGTGACGCGCCGTCCGTCCCGCCACATCGGGATTCGATCCGTCGTCTGAATGCACCATAAAGAACCCCAGGTGGTCGAAATTTCCAGAGTCCTCCACTACGGCGTCTCTCAAAATCATATGGTGGTTTTGGGACGTTAAACCCCACATATCAATCATCAATCAATCCTCAGAATTACTTATGTATGCCTTTTCCAGTAGGAGACGCATACAGAATATTGACGTGTTGTTATGGTGCCTCAGATATGTGCAATAATTTCTTTACAATTTACAATCGCACAAGTCTGAACGCTAAAACTTTAGCAATATTGGTTGGCACTGCAGATGGGGTCTGCCGTTTCGGGTGTCGTTTGAGGTACCGTTTAGGTTGGACAAACAGACAGATGGACACACAGACAGACCAAAACTTTTGCGTCAAAGGTTCCCAAGAAAGACTATCGTATTTAAATGAAGCGCTATTGCAGGCCTCCCTGATTTTCTACTGCACGTGGTGGACAATTTCAGACGCCAAGGACTGGCAGTTTTAATTTCGATGATCTCCACTGCAGGAGCTATTTGGACTAAAGAAAAAATGTCGATTACTCTAAATTTCTTGAAAGTTCAGTAATGCAGTCTTTGTTCCTTACATGGATTATTAAATCTGGTATTATATATGATGTCACATTGCGAAAAAATTTTTCATTATGTGCCACAGTCACAAGACATCACATAGAACAAGTAGCTTTCAACCACTGTAACATTCTAAAATCTTGTATACTTGTACAAAGAACACTCGGTAAATCAGCATATTGCATATAATGCTTTTTCGAGCTTGATGTTTTCTGTGAAACATATATTTGAGATATAAAAAATTCTTATTATGAGTTTTGTGACAAAGACACATTGAATAAAGTTTATGATTGTGTAGTAACGGCAGAGGTAACGTTAATTCGTTACTTTTTTTCAGTAATGGTAACGCGCTACCTTTTTTGCAACTAATGAGGGCTAGTAACGCGTTCTTTTTTTAGATTCGAAGCAGTTCTTTGACTGACCTGTGTAACGCTGTCCGTCCGTACCTCCATGCCAACGCGCCGCACCACGTTATCGCTGCGGCATTTCTTGGAACGATGCCAATTAGGACGAGTCGCAGCTGCGCGTTGACGTCACTCTCTCCCTTACCTGCAGCAGCTGCCGGCTCCTCCCAACACACCTAAGTGTTGTTGTTCCTCCACCCGCTCGCAACAAACCTGTTTTTTGCTTCCCCCTCTCCACCGTCCGCAATGTTCTACCACACGTCAAGTGTTCCTCTTCTTTCCGCTTTTCTCCCTTTTCCCTTCCCCGCAGGCACTGCGCCGTGCTCCCGACCGGGTTGCAGAAATTAGGTGCCTTTTCTCATCTTCTAACCACTACCACCACACGTCAAGTGTAAACACTCTTTCGGGTCGTTTATTTGCCTTGAAACTTGCACGAGACCCAACCCCCATTCAGCGTATTTGCGTTTCAAAGAAACGTTTATTCGAGTAAAGGCTACCCCGAGTTTCGCTTCGGACCTTTTCTACAGCACCCGCATCAACGCCCGTTTCAATCGTGTCAACGGCGTGCGCACCGCTTCTGCTTTGAATCTCATAATGATTCCCTTCGGGGAAACGGTCCATAGGTTTTTTTAAGTAACTAGTAGCGTACGCAGTTACTTTTTTCGGTAATAGATATAACACTGGTGTTCTAGCGCTGCCATCGTACCTCGTAAACTGCATTGCCGGGTGCCCATGCATATAGGGCATGCTTCCCCAACTATGCAAATAAAATGTTGGAGACGCACACATGGATTCAACAGGGGCACTAAAGCGAATACGTAATCAACATTCCCAGCCGCATCTATACCCCAAACGGAAAGCGTCCATAAGCTTTCAAGAGGCGGATTGCGTGGACGTAATGAATATGTTTAACTATGCGATGTCGCATGTCGCAGGTCGCCGCCTCGAATCACAGTTTACAATATGCACGAGATAAGACTTCATGCATGCAGTGCAAATGAATGAAAAAGAAAGGCCGCACCCATGAAATTATACGCCCCGTAGAACGTGCCCACTGTGGCATAGTATCCGAGAGAGCGCCAATTAGATCCGTAATGTATATACTTGAGTCGAAACTAGCTACGCAGCATCTCAATCAAGTCATTTTACAACTCGCACGTGGCTGCGCGACCGGTTTCTAGGAGCGCGAATCAAGAATCCTCTCTTATTCTCTTGTAGGTCACTTGCCCGAACAGTCTGTCGCAGTGGTTATGGTTTTAGAGGGCCAGCTCAAAAGCCACGGGTTCGATTCCTGCCGGTGCTGCGGCGCTTTCGTTTCGATGGAGATGAAACGATACAGGCCTGTTTATCCGGCCCGTTTTATACGGTACACTTCGATGCCCCTCACAATCATCGCAGTCTTGGCTTGTTAAAACGCAGAAATCATTTAGCACCTGCAAGATGGCTCGCTGTCTACGATTGCTGTTATGCCGGAAATGGGGCCTTACGTCGACGTTCTGAAGTAGCAGGGAAAATTTAAACCTGGGCCTGAACTTCACCTTCTCTTCTATGTAGTTAACGTATACATACAGCTGCGTGAAGTAGTAACGACACAGTTTTGAATGAATAGTTCATCGCTATAAAAAGAGTTAATGTTTGGCATTTGTATCTCCTTTCAACGATGCAAGTCCTAAAAAGATTGTTATGCGTGCTATAGAGTCCTTATGCCTGAAAAATAACAATTGCATTCGACAGCCTGAGATGTCATCGAATTCTTGGGTATCGTTCTTTGAAAGCTTGCAACTAGCGGGAACATGCACAGCCTGGCTACATGCCCGCGACAAGGGCCCGTTACATTTCTATTTCCATTGTGGCTAGCAGCTTCGACACGTCTTACACGTTCTGGTTGGACACACCGAGGCTTGCACGCCCTGCAACTTATATAATACGCCCGTTGGGGCACACAAACACATGCTCTGCCAAAGTAAAACTAGTGCGTGAAGTTTCCGCTTCTTTCGTTAATTCATAGCAATAGTCTCGTCGTGGCAGTAAAGATGCTTTGAGGTAATTCGCGAGAGGTCATTGGTCAGCTGCCAGCTCGGAGCAAGATCTGACGCTAACGGGGAGGAGTGTTCCTCTCTCGCCTTCATGGGTACGGATGCTCCCGCGTTTAAAATCACGTGTATATCCCATAATGTAGACAGTAGGATGGCCACCGTAGTAGCTCAGTTGGTACAGTGGAGCATCGGACGCGTGATTCGAAGAAGGTGGTGGGTTCGGTCCCTGCAAGTAGTAAGTTATTTTCGCGTCCACTCTTTCGAACTTCGCGTAGCATATACTACAGATAGTATCCTGTATGCTTTTCTTGGTACTATTGAGAGTCAGTTCTCATTAATATGCACATGCCTGCGTCAGAAATAGACCATTCCCCAGTCCCCTGGTCACGTGGCAGTGCAGGGGAACTATCTGGGGTACACAAAGAGGCGGGAAATTCAATCTGCGTTTAGACGTGCGCGTACTTGGGGACAGCGTGTGCCTGGCGCGCGAGCGACATCACCTGCTACGGCACCGCTCTTTCCCCCCGCAGCTTGGAGTCGCCGTCTTCGCGCTCCTTCTAGTACTTGTAGCTAGCGCCGTCTCCCGTCTCACGTGCCGGCTTTCCCGGCCAGCTGCTCCGGGTACAGATCATTGCCCCTCGTATCTTAACGGTTCTTTGCCGTGGCACTGCTGCATACGGTTGCGTGGGCTGTAAATGTTCGTTTCTTTATTGGATGTGCATAAAGGGACATTGAGAGGAGTGCTGAGTGACGTTTTAGGTGGTACATCCAGACAACATGCATAGAAATGTGGCTGGACAATAGAAGCACTGGCATCGAGGCCAGTCATCCAGGCGCTTTTGAACGGTTTGCTACCCTACCTCATTCCAGGGCCAAGGTCTAGCGAATATGCTGAAATGAAATGGTCAAAATTAGAAAAGAAAAAAAAAGCTGGCTCTCCTTTAATCGAGAGCAGGTGTAAGCATGAAATGGTTATACAGGCAAAGCAAGCTGTGACTTTAAAATGGGCACAGTTCGTGCTCGCAGCATCATACTCCCATCCCATGAGATTACACTGTGCACTGGTCAATATAGAAGCTAGCTCCTTCCAGATCATATTATCTTGCATGCTTTTAAGCCAAGTCGCCTCACCGTGCTCTAGTACATCTTGCGCAGCAAAAAGAAGCGGCCACTTTAACGATGTCAAGCCTGCATAACGCTCACAAGCACCGTGGGGGTGCCGTTGTTAATGGCAGCTGCCACTATTGTCCAGCGTCGGCACACTTACGCAGCTCCAGCCCTGATAAATCGCTTCACGCCTGAGCACTGTGCAAACAGGCTGCAGATACGGGGAACCTTATAAGCTAAGGTGCAGCTTTTTTGGGGGTACGAGCGCATACACGGACGACAGGAGCGTGAAATTGAAAGAGAGGGATGTTGAGGTCGTCCTGTATATACTCGTCTACATGCTACAATATGCAACGTCACGGTCCTAACTTCGTACAACAACTGTTGATTATATGTTGGGTTTAACGTCCCAAAACCACCATATGATTATGAGAGACGCCGTAGTGGAGGGCTCCGGAAATTTCGACCACCTGGGGTTCTTTAACGTGCACCCAAATCTGAGCACACGTGCCTACAACATTTCCGCTTCTATCGGAAATGCAGCCGCCGCAGCCGGGATTCGATCCCGCGACCCGCGGGTTTGCAGCCGAGTACCTTAGCCACTAGACCACCGCGGCGGGGCAGAAAAACTGTTCAAAGATGTCATTCTCGGTTACTGCCACCGCATTTCGATGCAGATACAGCGCAAAAGAGTCTTTTAGCCCAAGTAATTCGTAAAGATATTTCTAAATGTATTTTTTCGTATTTTCGTGACGTGGTTGGCATGCAATTTCGTGAAACTTCGTATATTAGTTTTATGGCACCACACTGTGATATGCACTTCTTTTTTACCAAGTCGGAACTGCATACGACCCAGTAAGTGCCTTCAAAATCTATGACGTCATGTCGTTTGATACGGGAACTTTGAAGTGGCGTCTTCAGCTGCATTTTCTTTTCGCGCCTTTTCAAGCTTACCGAGCGTGCTGTCATGGTAACAGTATAGTGCTTTTGAGATTGTGAAGTTGTACTGTACTAATACGCGAAAAATTTTCTGTTACGTGTTATTTTAATTGCCTGAAAGAAAAAAAGGAATCAAACGTGCATTAACAGTCCCCAGTGAAAGAGCTGCAAAACGAGATGGCCAACGGCCCTTGGGCGGTGCATGAGAGCTTTAGCCAAGCTCTTAAAAGATATCCCGGGTCAGCGCCAGGCATGGCTCTGCCCCACATGATGCAACCCGGAGGGGACCAGAGCCCTTCAGCTCCTCCCGTATTCTCCACCTATGATCTAAACTCCCAGTTAAAAATAATTCTTGTGCAGCAACATAGCTACCTTTCTACGTTGTAGTATCCTTGCCTTTTTAATTTCGTATGCCTATTTGCCGATGCTACGGGCTCAACACTACAGCCCCGTCGCGAAGTGCTTGCACTGTAATCCTGTCGCTTCGAGGCAACTAAAAATACTGTCTTTTCATTTCTTTTGTAGACAGCTTCAACTTTGCATCTGTCGTTTTTTTTTTCTAATTATCACGATCGGCGCCTCTTGCGCAATTGTATCAGATAGCGACCCTAGAATTTCCAGTTCTGTCTAGCGAAGGGTTCAATGACCTGAAGCAATAGCCAAACAAGCAAAAATGAAGTAGAAAGCAGCCTGTCTCTTTTCGGCTGCTGCACTGTGTTCCCTGAAGTGGCGACAAATTCTTCTCGCTCCAAGGAGATAAAGGAGACACCTAAAAGGACTCTTTGCCGACGCTGTGCGAACCAGCGAGTGTGGCACGGTTGCGTCTGCAGCACGATATATATTTACGCGACGCGTGGAGATGCCTCCCAAAGAGGCAAACTGGCCAGAAAAGCGATAAGGCAGAGCGTAGAGGCTTTACACTTAAGTGGGTGGTGAGGAAACGTGTGGCGAGTCGCATAAATCACATGGGTGCCTTCAGAGAGTGCCGCTGATGCAGACAATAAAACACAGACTCCGTGTCGCTTTGTTAAGCGAAAGATGTGAACCAGTTACAGCCCGTATTACTCCACGGACGGGGTGATACCAAGCAAGATGTCCTCCTTCAAGATGATGGAAAGGCCTACCTCTCGCATGCATTCGAACAAGCAGCAGCTTTCATAAAGTGCACTGACGTTCTAGAAAATAGGACGTTTGTGGTAACAACGCTGCTAGGTGAACATTTAGCCCTCAAAGACGCGGCCGTCAATTTCTCGACCTGCCTAAGCAGTTGTCCCTGGTGGCTTGTAGTCTAAACACCTGACCGGCTACTTCTCAATCTGCCTCAGCAGTTGTCCCCGGTGGCTTGTAGTCTAAACTACCTGACCGGCTACTTCTCAATCGGCCTCAGCAGTTGTCCCTGGTGGCTTGTAGTCTAAACTACCTGACCGGCTACTTCTCAATCTGCCTCAGCAGTTGTCCCTGGTGGCTTGTAGTCTAAACTACCTGACTGGCTACTTCTCAATATGCCTCAGCAGTTGTCCCTGGTGGCTTGTAGTCTAAACTACCTGACCGGCTACTTCTCACTCTGCCTCAGCAGTTGTCCCCGGTGGCTTGTAACCTCGAAAATATGACTGGTGTTGTGATCGACCTCCATGTCTGGTTGCCGCTGAGACGTGTGGCATGGTTTCGGCTAAATTTCCTTTCCCTCCTGTTCTCTGTTCAGATAAATATACCTTGACTTGTTCCAGCTTTGCAACGCTCCCCTGCGTGTACACAAGCGGCGACAACACGGCAGTAGTACTGCTAATTTTGCAAGGCCGGCGGCTCTCTTTGGCAAAACCTTTTTCGGACACGCCCGACCATCCGATAGGCTATTTGCAGTTAGAACTGCTTAGAAATAGGGCTCACCTCTTTGCTGCCTTGTTCATCAAGGTGCAACGGACAATCACCCGAACTGTCGGGATCCATCTTCGGAGACGTTTGCCACAATCAGCGGCCTGTCCAGCACTGCGGCCACATCTATGAGTCAACAATGCACGTGGAACACTACGTCATTGCACTGGGTGGTGTCAGTGCCATATACCCTCATTGTGTCTGCTGTTACGCTTCTCCCTAGCTGTGGGACGAACTGAGCGGTCCTCTTCCTTCTTTTTGGGGTCGGGAAGGGGGAGGTGTTGCACTTTCCCATGTTGGGGGTGCAGACCTCGTAGTTTGACTGTCCTGAACTACATTGTTTTCCACTTCAGGGAAACTTGTGAAGACTCAAGCTCTAAAAAGCAAGTGCATAGACGCTCATATGATGCTACCAATTTTCATGTAGTATCACGCAACATTCAACATGTAAATTATTGCGAATAAACAATGCTGATACCAGCTCCGGCTCCTGTGCTCGTTTTTCCCTTGAGACTTCCATGGCTCCGGCCCTGCACACGTTCCCATAGTCGAAACACCAGCGATTCATGCTTACCTATGAAGCAGCACAAAGAGACAAGCACAAAAGGAACGAAAATGACACATTATTCTCCCTTTGTGCTTGTCTCCGAACGCTGATTCATAAGTAAACATGAACTATGACCAGCTCACCCAACGTTCTAGGTTATGGGCAATTCCTCAATCAGCCTTAGCAGTTGCCGCATGCAGTTGTCCCTGAAATGTGGCACAAGCGCTGCCCTGGAGAAGCTAGAGGTTACCCTGCCTCCATCTGTCAAAGGGGACGTCAAATATGGACACGTCGGTCGGAACCACAAGGTAACTGTATGCCTCTGCAAATTTTATATCCGAAAATTATTCTTCCATCGCTTGTGAATAGGTGAGAATACGTCGTGGTCAATTCATTGTGTAATGATCAGCTCATCTTCAGCCTTCACTATACCGCATAAGGTGTGGGTCATAGTGTTGAATCTTATTCTACCCTGCCATGTTAGTAAAATTCGCAGTATCTGATCTCTGAAAGTGTGGTTTATTAATTTATTTTGTTTTATATGTGCCCGACTTGCATATATCTGTGCTTGCCCTTATACATTTCCCAGCATGTTATCATATTTGAGATATAAAAAAAAGCATTGGTATACTGCCACCCATTTTCGCATTCAGTGGTACATCCGGCCCATAAATCTCGCATGTCTGAACGTATTTTTGCCTCGTTTTATGGGCTTCTCAGTTCCCCGTATCGAGCAGCGCGGTGATAAACGATTTGGGTTCAAACGCACAGTGTTTGCCAGTACGTATTCCACATTCGTCCTACACTTGTTTCATGTGCACATTACTCCGAAACGTTTGATTGGTAACATCCGCCTGCAGCATCGGTGCCGTGTTCGCACATTTACATTTCTTGTAGCACCCTCTTGGAGTCGCATGACAAGCGCATTCTCTGGAGAACTTGGAGCAAAGAATCCCCGTTTTAATGAACACGTCCTGACTTAATTCATGTATACATTACTTGTGTCCCCGAGGTCACGTGACCACAAGTTCATTAAACCACGTTTTACTATCTCAGGCACTGCTCTGCCTCCACTGTTCTGTTCGTTGAGTATGCTTGCCGCAGTTCGTTCACCCGTTTTCACCTTCAATAGCCAACCTTTCGAATACTACTGTTGACCGTGAGAAATCATTTCATTTTTAAACGTGTTTTCGCGTTTTCCCGCGTTTCCGCGTCGCAAATTTTACACACTACTTAATACATTAAGGCATCTTTGGGCTAAGCCCGCCTACTTGCATCATAGTAGCATGTTCAGATAATACGTTCCGCCTGGCCACACGAATTTTCCCAGCGCTCTCATAAAGAAAACGTTGTTTCGAGTGCCACTGTGCACTTTGATAAACGATTTCCTTTCAGCCGTTATACGGCTCGCAGATATATTTCTCGTGGGAGGCTTTCGCGGCCATTTGGCTCGAAAATCTTGCTCTTGTATACATCCGAAGCATGTTACGAGAACTTGCGCTACGCTGCTGCCGGTGCGGCGTAATTTGTGTGCGAGCTGAATCGTCGGGACGTCGAGGCACGTTCAGATTGCTACTCTTTGCGCGCTTAAATCAGCCGTCTCGTGGAGCCGCATTGAGATGCAGGGCACGCTCGCACGACTGGCTATGTGGCCGGGCAGCCAGCCACACGGTATCGTGTAACAGTGGCGCCCTTCTAACAGGCTTACGTACGCGGAATAAATGGAGCCACTTGTGGAGGACCGACGGGAGCTTATAAGCGATCTCCAGCCGCGGAAATTTGTAACTCTTGAGGACCGCACGATGTATTTCTCTCGGAACGGAGCCCCTCAGATGCACCCTTGCGGGATGCAAATATAACCGGTCGGTATTGCACTATACGTGGCCCTGCGGCGGACACTGGCTCCTGCAGTGTTTGAAGTGCACTTAGGCAATCTGAGTTAAAGTAAATGATGTTGTACTGTTCTCTTCGTGCTCTTTTTATATTCGACTGCGTATATCAGCGCCCCCCCCCCCCCGCCCCCTATATGGTGTTCTCCCCAACGTTTTTATCAGATATAGTTCCAGATCCGGATACCACCTGCCACCATCGCCTCGTGGTTCTGGTACTGAACTGCTCACCTGAGAGTCGCGGGATCGAATCCCGGCGCCAGCCACCATATTTCAATAGAGGTGGACTGCTATAGAGGCCCTTGTACTTGAACTTAGATGCGCGTAAAAAAATCTCGGGTGGTCAAACGTTTTAGAACCCTCCAATATACGGCATCTCTCAACATCATATCGTGGCTCTCGGATGTGGAACATCAATAATTATTCTGTTGGCATTAAATGACACTGAATATTGTTGATTGACATTGACTAAATTAGTGATATTAATCGATTGTGTTGGCTAAACGTTGGCGAATTCGGTTTAATTTGGCCAGCTGACTGGCAATGTTGCCTATAGTGTCGTCTTACAACTGCCAAATGTCAGTTGTAGTTTAAGCTAACGTCGACCATTATGTGAGCTAATTAAGGTTTTAGTCTTCCTCTGTTCACTGTGCCGTAGAGCATACAGGACCGCTTATACCTGTACACATTGCTGTACACAGTACAAATAATTCTGTATAGCATGCTCTTATTTGTCTTTGCAAACGGACAAATGGGTGCTCGAAAATGAGAACCGACCGCCACAAGGCGTTAAACAACAACAACAAAAAAAAAAAAACATTGCTACATCTTTGCTAGTTATAACACGTTTTAGCTACCCTATTCATCTTTAGGGCGATTCAGATGTCGGGAGATGGCAAACGCACGAAGGGGACACAGGAATTTAGGTGGGCCAATGAGAATAATAAAAAGTCCACAATTATAACGCGGCAGCAGAAATCACCATACCGGGTAGATTGGCGGATCATGAGAGAGGCCTTTGCCCTGCAGTTGGCGTAGTCAGGATGATGATGATGATGATGATGATATGATGATGATGATGATGATGATGATGATGACCTCGAAAGGTAAGAAGCGTTGGTTCGCATTCGATGTGTCTATTTCAAAACACGTAACGACTACGCCGTGTCGTCACATGGGTGGCCTTGCTGATAAGACTGAAAATGCGTGCTTTCATAGATAGCAGAGCAGCTGCACACTGACGTGGGAACTTTCTCACGAGACTATGCGATCACAGGTCAAGTTTTTAAAGATTTTCTAATTACTTATTCGCCTATATATAAAACAGAAACACGAAGTCGCGATGAAAGCTACACATAAAGCTTCCCAGGCTCTTTCATGTCTCTCCGAATGAAAAAAAAAAGTTATATTGGCCAGAATTCGCTGTACTTCTTCAGATAGGGCCATCTCAAGTCGGCGACTAAAGATCTGCTGCAACCAACAAAATTTCAACTAAGTATCAATGTATATCGTATAGACAAAAACGGCTATGTGAATAGAAAATCCAATTCAGTAGAACTGTACTGGTGGGCTAGCGGGTGTGAATCAATAGAGCTTTATTAGCGCAAAACGACACCACTAGAAAGAAGACAGAACAAAGCTCTCCTCTCAATTGACATAATTTACTGCGTCACTTCACTCTTTACACGAAGCCAGATGCCAGTAATACACTTTGCGCAAACTACCACAACTTAGTCACTCGAGCGAATTCATGATAGCGCATTCAAAAAACAAAAACCAAATAATTGCCAAGCAAGGTTATAGAAGGCGCAATATTGCACTGCGAACCCTACATATGTATGTTTAATGCAGGGGCGTAGCCAGAAGATTTTCTGGGGATCGAGGGGTGTTTACCCTGTTTTATGTACGCTGTTGTTGCGTTTTTATGCACGTGTACTTATACGTAATCACTGAACTAGATGCTAAGTGGTAGGGTGCTATGCTAAGTCACTACTGTACATACGCACCACCTCTTCCTGTCCCTATTGTCATCCTTCATCCCTCCTTCTTTGCCATTTTTCTTATCCCCTGGTTAGAGTACCAGGCCAGTGCCCACAGCTCAGGGTGACATGACCTCCAGGGTTTTTTTTCTAAATTCTCTCTTTCTCTCTTGTAAGCAAAATTGACAATCTCCGAAAGAGAGGGGGGATTAAACAACACAACGTCACCCCTCCTCTCTTTGCTACGCCACTGATGCTTCTGATAATTCACGAGTGCTGATGTCACCACTCTTATCCTATAGTAGTCAGTCTAAACAAAGATTGACGTGTTGACTTTTTGCAGTCTTTAGGTAAATTAAATGGGACTCTGTACCAGATTGCTCATATTATGTTAGGGTGCTACTTCACACAGTGGCCTGACTAACCTACGCACACTTTGCCACAAGAGAGTAGAATCTTGTGGACCACGCATACGCTGCAATCAACCGACTTCAGGTGTGCCTGTTCATATTCCAGCTTGTGATTTTCACTGAAATAAGTCATGTGACGCAGTAAGTCATTAGTTGAGAGCAGCGTTTAGTCCTGTCTTTCATGTGGTGTCATTTTGCGCTACATGAGCATTATGTGACCTTGCAAACTTTGTAGGAAGATTTCTTAGGGGTGTACGGATCGTTCATAGTGTCACCATAAATACACGGCGGCGAAAAATAGCCATCATCATCATCATCATCATCATTATCATCATCATCATCATCAGCCTGACTACGTCCACTGCAGGACAAAGGCCTCTCCCATGTTCCGCCAGTTAACCCGGTCCTGTGCTTGCTGCTGCCAATTTATAACCACAAACTTCTTAATCTCATCTTCCCACCTAACCTTCTGTCTCCCCCTAACCCGCTTCCCTTCTCTGGGAATCCAGTCAGTTACCCTTAATGACCAGCGGTTATCCCGTCTACGCGCTACATGCCCTGCCCATGTCCATTTCTTCTTCTTGATTTCAGCTATGATATCCTTAACCCCCGTTTGTTCCCTATAATCCACTCTGCTCTCTTCTTGTCTCTTAAGTTTACACCTACCATTTTTCTTTCCATTGCTCACTGCGTCGTCCTCAATTTAAGCTGAACCCTCCTTGTAAGTCTCCAGGTTTCTGCTCCGTAGCTGAGTACCGGCAAGATACAGCTGTTATATACCTTCCTCTTGAGGGATAGTGGCAATCTACCTGTCATAATTTGAGAGTGCTTGCCGAATGTGCTCCACCCCATTCTTATTCTTCTAGTTACTTCAATCTCGTGGTTCGGCTCTGCGGTTATTACCTGCCCTAAGTAGACATAGTCTTTTAGAACTTCAAGTTCACTATTACCTATCTCAAAGCGCTGCTCCTTGCCGAGGTTGTTGTACATTACTTTCGTTTTCTGCAGATTAATTTTAAGACCCACCTCTCTGCTCTCCTTCTCTAACTCCGTAATCATGAGTTGCAATTCGTCCCCCGAGTTACTCAGCAATGCAATGTCATCGGCGAAGCGCAGGTTACTAAGGTATTCTCCATTGACTTTTATCACTAACTGTTCCCATTCTAGGCTTCTGAAAACCTCCTGTAAGCACGCGGTAAATAGCATTGGGGAAATAGTGTCCCCCTGCCTTACACCCTTCTTGATTGGTATTCTGTTGCTTTCTTTATGAAGCACTATGGTAGCAGTTGATCCCCTGTCGATTTCTTCCAGAATGTTTATATATAGTTCATCTACGCCCTGATTCCGCAGTGTTTGCATGACGGCTGATATTTCTACTGAATCAATTGCCTTCTCATAATCTATGAAGGCTATGTATAGTGGTTGGTTATACTCTATTACCTGATTGATAGTATGAATGTGGTCAATTGTTGAGTAGGCTGTTCGAAATCCTGCTTGTTCCTTTGGTTGATTGAATTCTAATGTTTTCTTTACTCTGTTAGCAATTACCTTTGTAAATAGCTTGTATACTACAGAGAGCAAGCTGATCGGCCTGTAATTCTTCAAGTCCTTGTCATCTCCTTTCTTATGTATTAAGATGATGTTAGCGTTCTTCCAAGACTCTGGTACCCTTCCCGTCAGGAGACACCTCGTAAACAGGGTCGCTAGTTTTTCTAACACAATCTGTCCTCCATCTTTTAGCAGATCTGATGTTACCTGATCTTCACCAGCAGATTTGCCCCTTTGCATGCTCTTCAAAGCTTTTCTGACTTCTTCTATCATTACTGGTGGGGTGTAATCTGGGTTACTGCTAGATCTTATAGTATTAAGGTCGTGGTTGTCTCGGCTACTGTACAGATCTCTGTAAAACTCCTCCGCTATTTTAACTATCCTATCCATATTGGTAGTTATTTTGCCTTCTTTGTCCCTTAGTGCATACATCCGGCTTTTGCCTATCCCAAGTTTCCTCTTCAATGCTTTGACACTTCCTCCGTAGCCAAGAGACCTCTAAACAATCCAAGATGAGCCCTCAGTGTTGTCTTGAAGTATCACCAGGAGTCAACAGCTACTCCATGAAAAGCTCGTAAGCGGATTCGAGTTATAGTGCAAGAGAAAGCCAGGAAAAAAAACCAAGATTTTTTTTTCCCGGATATAGTTAGCGCATTATGCAGCATCATGATAAGAGTGTACTTATCAAAAAGAAACTACACGTGCGCGACATGGAATGTCATTTCGAACTTTATAATGTCTTGTTCGACTGCAGTGGTTGGAATAGTGGCATAAAATATCAGTGGTTACGCAGTTAGCGATAAATTAAATTAGCAGTGGAAAGAACTGCAAGGTATATATAGAATGAAAAATCTGCTGAGATAGCACTTTGACAGGACTCTTAGAATACATATCGAGGTATATTGTCAGCAAGTGGCGGGTGAAAATGCGCATTCGTACACAATGAAACCACAATAAATTTAGTAATTGTTAGGTTTTGAAGTCCCGAAACCACGATACGATTATCGGAGACACCGTAGCTGAGGACTTCAGCACAAAAAGTTTGAACCGCCTCAGATTTTCTATAACGTCACCCAAGTCTATGCACGCATTTCTGCACTATACTCGCCGCTATCGTAAATGCAGCTGCCGCGGACGATATCACGCTATCTGGGGTCAACCCCATGGAGCTCCTTAAACCATAGACCACCGAGGTAGGTCAAGAATAAAAATGATGATAATGAAATAAATTCAATACACGAAAGACACAATCAGCAAACAGAGATAGACAAAATGAAAGTACATATATGAAACATAAAAAGATGGAATAAAAAAAAAACTCGTGCCATTCGCGCACCTTCTCCAATAAGACGCGTACAGCAACGCCGGTAATAACTGGTCGCAAAACCATTATCGGTGGCGGCGCTCAGCTTATATTGATTCGTCTCATTTCACCGCCGGTGTGTATAGAGTATATAGTGTCGGACAGTCGGAGCAGTAATGCTTCCCCGCCAAATACGCTTATCCTTCCTTAGATCGCACCACGTGTAGTTTTCTCGGCCACATGCGCCAGAGGTGAGCACTGAACCAGTCTTATGCAAGAGCAAAGAGTAGACTACTGGGACAGCTGAGGAATGCGAGCTACATACGTAAGCTGCTATGCAACTGCCGAAGGCTTGCCATTTCTCTGCAAAATAAAGAGCAATTTTCAATTTCCTCTTGATTTACAATCTAAAAATTATAACGGAAGCACTCGACTGAATGTGTGTAGGTAGAGAGAGAGGGGGGCAGAAAATTAGTTGCCCTGCTTGCTCTCGAAAGGATGGTGATAACGCCAGCTCTGGAGGCGCGTGAGTGCGAAAGAACCATTCATGGTCAGCTAGTCCAAACCCATTCTACGCCAAACGTTGGCGACACCTGCATCCGTTTTATACTCTGGTGGGCACTGGCGACGGTCCGAGTAAGCGCTCTATTTTGCTCCTCTTCAGCGTTTCGGGAACTGCGGTCGTCACCTCGACTGTTTAGCTCAGTTTTGCGTGCCTTCTCAAAAAGAAAGAAAAAAAGGAACCGTGGCAAACGCCTTCGCCCCAATTATACAGCGGCTCGCGCTTTCAGTCGAGTCAACTGTCCCTCGACAAGAAGCAAAACAGCATAAACAAGATTAGGTGAAACGAAAAGATGGCGTGATCCCTGCGTTCGCTCCGTTCTACAAGCTTGCTCGTGAATATAAAGGAAAGAAAGAACAAAGAACGAGAAGCTGCAAAAGCTCTTGGCCTTCCTTTTCGAAACAGGCGGTCAGTGATTGCAGCTTAGCCGCCGTCACCTGCATCCGCAAGCGTTCAGGAAGGCGTGGACCACAAGGCAAGCATAAAAAAATAAAATAAACCAGACACAGGTAACCACCGGTGAAGTGAACAACTTTAGGCACATGCTCGTGGCGGAAGAACTGTATACTCGCTACGCTGTGTTGCGAGGGAAAATCACATGTTACACAAAAACAAACACCGCCGTGCCTCTGCAGCGCGCGTCGGCGTCTTCCGTGCGGCGCGTTGCATTCTGTCGCCAGCTGGTGCCAATTAGGAGAGGCGAGCGGCATTGCAGCAGGTGCGGCTCCGGACGTCTGAAGCCGCCCAACTTTTCGGGAGCTTCGTGCGGTTACGCGTCAGCCAGGCCAGCGCCTCCTGGAACTCTCCTGGGCCGGACGAGGTGTGTGACAGCGTGATCAGCCTATGCCAAACTGAAGGAAGGCTCTGTTGCGTTTTATATTATGGTTTTATTTTTTTTTTTGCTGCTGAGTTTTACAACAGGGAGTTTTTTGTTCCAGTTTCTGTTGCACTTATGATCCCTGCTAAAACCATTTTTATGTCCTTCTGTATGTTATCCGTCTTGTGATGTTCTACTTCGCTACTTTTATTTGATTGATTTTTCTTGCCTGAGAGTATAATAAATCTATCATCTAAAATATCTATCTATCTATCTATCTATCTATCTATCTATCTATCTATCTATCTATCTATCTATCTATCTATCTATCTATCTATCTATCTATCTATCTATCTATCTATCTATCTATCTATCTATCTATCTATCTATCTATCTATCTATCTATCTATCTATCTATCTATCTATCTATCTATCTATCTATCTATCTATCTATCTATCTATCTATTTATCTATCTATCTATCTATCTATCTATCTATCTATCTATCTATCTATCTATCTATCTATCTATCTATCTATCTATCTATCTATCTATCTATCTATCTATCTATCTATCTATGAAATATATCAATGACATCTGAAAAAATTGTCCGAACAGGATGCAACCGACTTCATAGAAATGACTACAATATCAACGACCGTCTTGGTTTTGTCAAAATAGTGTAAAAGGAGCGAAGTCATGCTCCACTTTGTATGCAGCAGTGTCTTGTATGCACCTTTTCGATGCACACATATAGAGAAGTAATTCTACACAGTTCAGTCACTTTCACGAACAGTGCAAGTGACCACATGGTGTCGCTCGTGGTCACGTAAGAGGCGCTGCGAGCGTTCTTCCGGTGCGCCGGCCTTGAGCTGACCTTTCCGCGCCGGCAAGTGCCACCACTAATGCTGCAACTTCCTGTCAACCCTCGTTGCTAGTCTAAAGCTGGCGCACGGCGTGAATGGGCCACGAGGCGTGACGCGTTGCGCACGTTTTGCGCGGCGCGTTGCGATGGCGATGCTCTGCGGTTCGCTGCGCTGACATGTTGCGCTAGCTTCTCCACTCACGTGTTGCTCGCACTCCCGCATTTGCAGCACGCGCCACTATCGTGGTCACGTGCAGTCATTCACGGATGAACCGGAGGGGGGAAACGCGAGTCACACTGCGCGAAACACAGACTGCTGGAGCCATGTTTACCGACCCGCGACGTCATCCACAGCGTGAGTTGTCTCCTCTTACCACTCGAGGTAAAGGCTATAGCGTTGCTGTTTTTCATCCTAATGGGTAGCATTTGCATCTGTCCACGATTTCACATTTAACGAAGGTGTCTTGCAGGGCCTCATACAATGGGAGGACGGCTGTTTGTTCCTGATCATGATGCCTCAACGAAAGGCTTCAGGAACAATAGAATCAGTTTAGTAGGGTTGCAATAGAGGGGAATCACGCCAAGACCTGCTCTGCTTGTAAGTGTAACCCGAATTTCAGTGACACAATTATTATGACACGCAGCACAGACAAAATTAGACGAGCAGTCAGAGAAGCACATATCGTGCGGTCGGGAAAGCTTGGCTCATGCGTGGGCTCGCCCTATAGTGGCATTTCTAGTGAAACAAAGATAGCTTTATTAGGTGCATATTTTCCATCTTGAATATTGGTATGATAATTGGTATGATACAAAAAAAGAAAGAAGCCGCATGGAAATTTGTCTGGACATCCGGTGGCAAAATTCTTGCACGCAAAGATGAAGGATCGCGAGCGATACACGTTGCGGATGAGACAAGCCTGGCTAAAATTAGAAATTAGATGTGACATATGTCATAACAAATTGAAAAACATTCCACTATGACTGATCTTGTAAATAACCAAAAGTATTACAGTGTTGAAGACTTTAATAGGGCATTTCAATCCGAAAAGGCTTGTTTAAAGCATTGCATATAAATTGTAGAAGCATAAAAAGAAAGGTCGACGACATTGCTAATTTTATATGGTCTATAGCTATCGGATTTGATGTGCTAGTTTTTTCCGAGACATGGATTACTTATAAAGAAGATGCGCCGTTCTTTCCAGGCTATAGTCATGAACTTCTCTGTCGTAACCAGCAAAAAGGTGGAGGTCTTGCTATTTATTTTAAGGATACGCTTTCGAGTGAACTGCTTGATAAGTATACTGTTATGAACGATGATGTTGAATGCATTACAATGTGTGTTGGCCCATTCATAGTAATTGGTGTATATAGGCCACCACATGGCCACAAAAGAAATTTATTGAGTTTCTTAATGTTGTGTTATCCACTGTTCGCGGGAATACTCCTTGCATAGTTATGGGTGACATAAACATTGACCTCTGTTCCAATGATCCTTATGCCAAAGATTTTGAAATGCTCTTACTTACATATGGAAGTACAAATTTTATACGTTCACCTACTAGGATTACATCAACAAGTGCTACGCTCCTTGATATATGCGCCTCAAATTTAAGTTCACAGAATATAAAATCCGGGGTATTTGCGTATGACATAAGTGATCATATGCCCATCTTCTTTCTGGCACGAGTTACTTCTCAAATTGGTCAGAAAACAGAGACATCTTTCCACCGAATGAAAAACAGCAAAACTCGGGAACATTTTTTTAAGCTAGTTCAGAACATAGATTGGACCACTGTTTATAGACAAGAAAATTCTGATGATGCTTATAACACATTCATGACGTTATTGAGTACTAGCTATGATGCGGCATTTCCACTTCAGGAGCGCTCACGTGGCAGAAATAAGAAATGCAGGAAGCCTTGGATAAATCGTGATCTTTACCGGCGCATAAAAATAAAGAATAAATGGTATCATGATTTCATCCGTTCGCGGAGGGACAAGGGCCTTTGTCAGGCTGTTCGCCTTTAGCCCTTTGCCCCTGCAGTGAGCTCTGTATCTGGCTTACTGTAAATAAAAATACTACTACTACTACTACTACTACTACTACTAATTCCGCCAACACATAACTTGAAAAGATAAATGCACGTGTTTGTTACCTAGCTATTCTGGTGGCTCAAGCGCAGTTTGCACGTAGTGCCCTCTAGCCCCGCCGCGGTGGTCTAGTGGCTAAGGTACTCGGCTGTTGACCCGCAGGGCGCGGGTTCAAATCCCGGCTGCGGCGGCTGCATTTCCGATGGAGGCGGAAATGTTGTAGGCCCGTGTGCTCAGATTTGGGTGCACGTTAAAGAACCCCAGGTGGTCTAAATTTCCGGAGCCCTCCACTACGGCGTCTCTCATAATCATATAGTGGTTTTGGGACGTTAAACCCTACATATCAATCAATCAATCAATCAATCACGTAGTGCCCTCTGTTTTATATGTTCCCACCCCCTTGTTAGTTTTTTCGTTTCTTTAAATCCGTTATCGGATGCACTTCGTCTGTGTTGTCGTTGTTTTCTGTGTTATGAACTTTGCAGCGCTGCCTCATCATCCAGCCTATTTCCAGTAGCCTCTTCGCAAACTTTTAAGGTACAGCAGAAGCCAGTTGTTCGCACCAACACACGAATATACGAAACAACGAACATCTAAAGCAATAGCGTCAGCCGACGGATGGAAATGTAACGTGCAGATACCTTGAAGAAACAAGTGCCTCAACACTGTCTGGCCGAGGTTCTGGTGATGGGCGCTATCTTTATCAAATGCTCGTCTTCTTTGGTGTGTCAGCTTTATTTGGGTTAGTTGTTGAAGTCATGACCCGTATAGCTCACGTGGCGCAGTGCACAATGGGACGTGGCGTCAACGACTAACCGTCCAAACACTCACATGCCATGGCTGACGAGGCTCATTTGATTTGCCAAGGAAGCGTTATTTGATCAAAAGGTTCACGAACATCTCCCAGATGCCCATCCCTTTGGTACCAAAGTTCAACCTATACACCCAGTCCAAGCTTCTAGTTAAACGTATAGTCAAGGTGATGATGATGATGATGACGATCATGATCATAGGCATTCCATAAAGTAGTAAGTCAAAACAAATATATTTTCTTTAGGGCTTCCGCAGATTTTCGAAGCACTAGTCACACACTCATGCAACCAGTTTCTAACAAGATATATTCCAGGACAAAATTTCTCGCTGGTAATTTAAAAGTTATCCCCTCACTTCTTCCTTTTTCATAGCAGCCCGCTTCAGTTTAACGCGGTAAGAACCCGAACTTGTCAAAAAATAACTATTCAAGCCCAGGCAGTCGATTCTCAATGACGTGCCCATTTTCTGTTTTTCAGACTTTGTCTTAGATCCCACAGAGCAGCTTGAGATGGTGTACCATCGCAGCTATACATAAAGCTTGCTATCTACTTAATTGTTCTACTTCGTAGCGGTAAGCATAGGTCAGTTGATTTAGCGAAACGCCCCGCCGCGGTGGTCTAGTGGCTAAGGTACACGGCTGCTGACCCGCAGGTCGCGGGTTCGAATCCCAGCTGCGGCGGCTGCATTTCCGATGGAGACGAAAATGTTGTAGGCCCTTCTGCTCAGATTTGGGTGCACATTAAAGAACCCCAGGTGGTCAAAATTTGAGGAGCCCTCCACTACGGTGTCTCTCATAATCATATGGTGGCTTTGGAACGTTAAACCTCGCATATCAATGAATGATTTAGCAAAACCCGAATACCTCAATTGACGATCGAAAGTGCAATTGAATACATACAAACTCAGACTCAAGAAGTTATTGAAGACTATAATCTCACTCTTCAGTGCTTGGGTCGAATCTCTGTACAGACAGACTAATGCATGCCCCCGAGACAAGCAGTATACGTAAGCGGCAGTGATGTTATGTTTGTTCGATATGTATACAAAAAAGCAAAACGATAGGGGGCGTTCCTTTTTCCACAATGCGCCACGCCACTACTATGGTGTGAGGCGGGCTTGTAGTACACAGACTCGCATTACATGCAGAAACCCTACAGCTTCCCATATTAACCTCTTAAACAAATAATAGCCCAATAAAAACAGGGTTGGGAAAGGAATGACAAACTACAGTGCTACTCGCAACTTTGTCACAGGCAAGTTTCTCATTTTTTTCCGTCCCTGTTTTTGCCACATGATTCGTTTAAGATGCGCCAACTCGCTTAATTGTCCCTACTGATCGAAGCCTCCCATAATTCCTGCGTGTTTTAAGAAAGTTTATAACAATTTAGAGTACTAGTTACTCTCTGAGAAGCTTAGTATTGGTCGTAGACCAAAGGCAGAAGTCATACTCTGCCTGCACGCTTCCGAAATATTTCAACTCCAGTGGAAGAACGGGTTGAGTTTCAGACAACTGCTCGTCTGGTATGTCTACAGCAAGGGGATCGCAGCGGGGCTCGTTACAATTACACGGCGGAGAGCTTCATCGGCGATAATGTATACGTCCGCATCACTTAACCCTTTCCCAGCCTAGACGCAATTAGAATTCCTAGAAGGAAAAGGGGCAGAGCAGCTGAAGTGGTGCGGAATTTTCGTTTTTTTTTTCTTTCTAACAGCACTCACGTCGTTTTTTTTTTTTCTTTCGCCTTGCATGTGCGTCGATAACCCGCTGTCGTTGTTCGATTCAGACGGCAGGGGGGCCGGGGGCGGACTTCATTCTATCGGCGTTGATGCACTCATTTAGTTTAGAACGGGACTTGAAGATTGCGGTACGCCTAGACATGCGCGCTTCCAGGTCATTGGCTGCTCCCTGGTCATATTCGGTGCGTCCTTGTGTTCAGTTTTTGAAGTCACGAGTATACCTACTTGACAGTGAGTCAGTACAGAAGCAATCATCGTAAATTAATTCAGTTTCTTTGGTGGAGTAGATGAAGCAAAGATACTGAGGAGCTTGGAGCATTTCAGGAAGGATTGAGTTGGACGTAGAACGAGTGCATTTCTCAGTGTAAGTGGCGTCGCTTGAAGAAGAACGTGCTTCGCTAAAGAATGTGATGTCGGCTAGAAAGCCTGCAGCCACCATTATAGGCACTTACGGTGCGATGGAAGAGAAATGATCCTTTCAGTGGAGTATGTTTTTTCTTTACTTTGAGGTAACTCACTTGTGTTGCAAGGACGAGAAGAAAGGGAAGAAATGAAATACATGGAGGTGATCTAGACGTACGTCCGGTTTGCTACCCTGCACTGGGGGAAGAGGTAAAGTGGTTAAAGAAAGAAGAAGTCAGAAAGCACCGTCAGGTTACATCTGCGCCTGTTCGTTGCATGCTTACAAGCAGTACGACTTGTGTGTGGTACAATCCCCTAAAACTAGTATGCCACCAAATATATTAAACCTTCAAATCATATCTTGAAACAATGATGTCAAAATGGAAGATGCGCAAGGAAACACTTTTAAAAGAAACGGTTAGGTCCACCTCTACCTTGCAACCTAATCTGTAGCCATGGCATTTAGTCAAAATATTGTAGGCCCTTCTGCTCAGATTGGGTGCACATTAAAGAACCCCAGGTGGTCAAAATTTGAGGAGCCCTCCACTACGGTGTCTCTCATAATCATATGGTGGCTTTGGAACGTTAAACCTCGCATATCAATGAATGATTTAGCAAAACCCGAATACCTCAATTGACGATCGAAAGTGCAATTGAATACATACAAACTCAGACTCAAGAAGTTATTGAAGACTATAATCTCACTCTTCAGTGCTTGGGTCGAATCTCTGTACAGACAGACTAATGCATGCCCCCGAGACAAGCAGTATACGTAAGCGGCAGTGATGTTATGTTTGTTCGATATGTATACAAAAAAGCAAAACGATAGGGGGCGTTCCTTTTTCCACAATGCGCCACGCCACTACTATGGTGTGAGGCGGGCTTGTAGTACACAGACTCGCATTACATGCAGAAACCCTACAGCTTCCCATATTAACCTCTTAAACAAATAATAGCCAATAAAAACAGGGTTGGGAAAGGAATGACAACGACAGTGCTACTCGCAACTTTGTCACAGGCAAGTTTCTCATTTTTTTTCCGTCCCTGTTTTTGCCACCATGATTCGTTTTAAGATGCGCCAACTCGCTAATTGTCCCTAATGATCGAAGCCTCCATAATTCTGCGTGTTTTAAGAAAGTTTATAACAATTTAGAGTACTAGTTACTCTTGAGAGCTTAGTATTGGTGTAGACCAAAGGCAGAAGTCATACTCTGCCCTGCACGCTTCCGAAATATTTCAACTCCAGTGGAAGAACGGGTTGAGTTTCAGACAACTGCTCGTCTGGTATGTCTACAGCAAGGGGATCGCAGCGGGGCTCGTTACAATTACCACGGCGGAGAGCTCATCGGCGATAATGTATACGTCGCATCACTTAACCCTTTCCCAGCCTAGACGCAATTAGAATTCCTAGAAGGAAAAGGGGCAGAGCAGCTGAAGTGGTGCGGAATTTTCGTTTTTTTTTTCTTTCTAACAGCACTCACGTCGTTTTTTTTTTCTTTCGCCTGCATGTGCGTCGATAACCCGCTGTCGTTTGTTCGATTCAGACGGCAGGGGGGCCGGGGGCGGACTTCATTCTATCGGCGTTGATGCACTCATTTAGTTTAGAACGGGACTTGAAGATTGCGGTACGCCTAGACATGCGCGCTTCCAGGTCATTGGCTGCTCCCTGGTCCATATTCGGTGCGTCCTTGTGTTCAGTTTTTGAAGTCACGAGTATACCTACTTGACAGTGAGTCAGTACAGAAGCAATCATCGTAAATTAATTCAGTTTCTTTGGTGGAGTAGATTAAGCAAAAGATACTGAGGAGCTTGGGGCATTTCAGGAAGGATTCAGTTGGACGTGGAACGAGTGCATTTGTCAGTGTAAGTGGCGTCGCTTGAAGAAGAACGTGCTTCGCTAAAGAATGTGATGTCGGCTAGAAAGCCTGCGGCCACCAATATATGCACTTACGGTACGACGGAAGAGAAATGATCCTTTCAGTGGAGTATGTTTTTTCTTTACTTTGAGGTAACTCACTTGTGTTGCAAGGACGAGAAGAAAGGGAAGAAATGAAATACATGGAGGTGATCTAGACGTACGTCCGGTTTGCTACCCTGCACTGGGGGAAGAGGTAAAGTGGTTAAAGAAAGAAGAAGTCAGAAAGCACCGTCAGGTTACATCTGCGCCTGTTCATTGCATGCTTACAAGCAGTACGACTTGTGTGTGGTACAATCCCCTAAAACTAGTATGCCACCAAATATATTTAAACCTTCAAATCATATCTTTGAAACAATGATGTCAAAATGGAAGATGCGCAAGGAAACACTTTTAAAAGAAACGGTTAGGTCCACCTCTACCTTGCAACCTAATCTGTAGCCATGGCATTTAGTCAAAATATTAAGAATAATCAGAAGAGCAGCGAATGTCGTAAGTTCTCCAATCCCTCCTGGTATTCCAAAGTGAGAGGAAATCGGTAATATTTATTCACTGGGAACTACCACTTGTAAGCAGTAGTCCCGGTAGGTACCTCCATTAGAAGTCCCTAGAGTAGGATTTCGAAATTTTGCTTCACTTGTCTTCTACCCTACCTTTGCCTAATAAGCACGGCTCCAGATAATAAGGGTGGCAGCAAGTGGTGCAGCTAAAGTCTATTGTAGGTGGAAGACTCTTTTACAAAAGTATACCGGTCATGGAACGGGAATTGTACTTACGCTAGTATTCCAAGCTTCAAAGCTCGTAGACTACGTCTACGACATACATGCATACATGTTTACATACATACATACATACATACATACATACATACATACATACATACATACATACATACATACATACATACATACATACATACATACATACATACATACATACATACATACATACATACCCTCATACATGCTACACACTACATACATGCATACATTACATACATGCATACATACATACTACATACATGCATACAACATACATACATGCATACATACATACTGCTACACACATGCATACATACATACATACATACATGCATGCAGGCATACATACATGCATACACACATACATACATGCATACCTACGTACATACATACATACATACTACATACATACACACCTGCATCCATACATACATACATACATACATACATACATACATACATACATAAATACATACATACATACATACATACATACATACATACATACATACATACATACATGCATACATACATACATACATACATACAGAAGTCGTGAACGAGACAGCAGAAGGGCTCGCTAAGAGTGTAATCGAAGACTTATTTCAGAAAACATTAGACGTCACGGTATGTTCAATTGAAAGAATGCACAGGTTGGGACGCAAAACTGCTCACCGGCCACGCCCAGTTATAATGAGGTTCATGGATCACCGCGAAAAATTAGCCGTGTTGAAAAACTGCCCTAAACTAAAAGGGAGGGGCATATCCGTATCAGAGGACTTTTCGGCCACTACCCGGCAAATAAGAAAGCAGCTTTGGGATAGCGCAAAAGAAGCCAAAAAAGCGGGCCAGAAGGTAAAGCTCATGCACAACAAAATCAAAATTGACGATGACATGTTTGAATGGGACAATGCCCAAGCGAAAAGAATTCCTATCTCTCGGCGCAATACCAGAACAGACTCGGCGCAATGAACTACTAAAGAGCGTAAAAAGAAGACACTCCGTTGCATGAATTTAAATGCTCGCAGCATAATAAACAAAACCGCGGACTTAGAAAGCCTTATTATCACGTATAAACCACATATTTTGATAATAACTGAAACTTGGCTACACTGTGATATTGGCGATTCTGAAATAACACCCCCCGGATTCAAGGTATACCGCAAGGACAGAGGCTCTCGAGGGGGAGGTGTTGCTATTCTGTTTTTAGAATCTTTACGTGTAGTCAGATTACCCGATGTGGATGGACTAGAATGTGTCGTCGTTAAAGCAATATTTGAAGAACTTCACATCATTATTGGCGCCTTTTATCGCCCTCCTAGCTTCGACACGTTTGTCGAAATATTTAACGAGTTCTTGTGCTCCTATGGCAAACATTCCTCTAATATGCTCCTGGCGGGTGACTTTAATTTCCCTTCCGTAGACTGGCAAAACGACGTACCTGAAGCCCTTAGTGCTGGTTCGGAGCCGTTTGTTGACTGCATAGTGCTTCATGGTTTAACGCAACTGGTTACTACACCCACCCGAGTGCAAAATGAAGCTGAGTCCGTTTTAGACCTGTTCCTTGTAAATAACGGCATTATGCGACGAAATCCCCAGGTTGAGGTTTTTCAGGGTATATCGGACCATAAAATCACCTGCCTCACTATGCAATTAAACGCTCCGCTTCAAGCTACAAAAGAACAACGTCTAATACCCGATTTCACACGTGCTAGTGATGTAGACATACTTGATGTGCTTGACAGCTCGTTTCCTGAATTTGTTTCTATGTGCGGATCAAAAGAATATTCGATTGACCACATCTGGGGTTTCTTTAAAAGCGTAGTGTTTGACACAATGAATAAATTTGTACCCTTCCGGAGGAAAGTACTGAGGCAGGATAATCCGTGGATGAATAAAGAAATCGTACGCATGGGACGAAAACTAAAAAAGCAAAGAAAGCAATGTAAGCAACGCCCATCAACAGCTGCCTCTGATAGAATGCACGACTTGCGAATGCAACTGAAAAACAAAATTAAGACAGCAAAAGAGCATTATCAGCAAGTGTCGTTAAAAGAATTCATGATTTCGTCTCCAGACAAGTTCTGGCGTTATCTCGCACCGAAAAAGAACACTGTTATCAGCCTTTACGTGGACGATGAGCCTGTTTACGACAGCCTAGATGTTGCAGATGCTTTGAACCGGTATTTCTGTTCAGTGTTTACTGATGACGATGGAAACATCCCGCAATTTCCTTCTTTCATTGAAGTGCCTCCTATCAGTGACGTGTGTGTCAATGAAGAAGGTGTCTTTTCCCTTCTGCTCCATCTAAATGTTAAAAAGTCCCCAGGTGTTGATGGCATACCCAACGCTTTTCTTGTGAGATATGCTGAGTGGTGCGCGAAGTACTTGTGTTTACTATTTAACAAATCTCTCGAGTGCTCTGAACTTCCCGAGGATTGGGTGTATGCTAAAATCACTCCAATACCGAAAGGTAACGAAAACCGTTCTCACTTATCGTCATACAGACCGATTTCTATTCTCTCAACATGTGTCAAAACGCTCGAACATATCATATTTAAGCACATTTCACAATTTCTTGAGAGCAATTGCATTCTGGACGCCCGACAGCATGGCTTCCGCCGGGGACGGTCCACTGTAACTCAGCTTCTGGAAACGGTTCACGACTTCGCTGCAACACTGGACAAACGGGGGCAAGTGGACGTCATATTCTTAGATTTTGAGAAGGCGTTTGACCGTGTGTCACACTCAAAATTGCTGAGTAAATTGACGGCCATTTTGAAAAATGAAACTTTAGTGGCATGGATTAAATCATACCTTTCCTACAGGCAACAGAGCGTAGCCGTTAACGGCGCATGTTCTGCGGCCTCGCCAGTACTTTCGGGCGTCCCACAGGGCTCTGTTCTCGGGCCACTTTTCTTTGTCGTTTTTATTAACGATATTGTACATGACATACCGGTAAAAATTAAACTTTTCGCAGATGACTGCGTTCTTTACAATGAAATCTGCAACCATAACGATCAGGCCATCTTAAACGCGTCACTTAAAAAAAATACAAACATGGTGTACTAGGTGGCAGATGACTCTTAATTACAAAAAAACTGTTTCAATGACCATTACACGCAAAAAGGCCCCGTTGAAGCACACGTACCAAATAAACAATCATAGTCTAGCTGAAGTATCATCCTTCAAATATTTAGGAGTTTTAATCACATCCGATCTGAAATGGAACGAGCACGTCACGTACATTCAGAAAAAGGCAATGCGAAAACTGGGATACTTAAGGAGAATGTTACCGAAAGCTTCTCAGGATACCAAACTGCTAGCTTACAAAACTTACATCAGACCACTATTAGAATATGCTTCAATTATCTGGGACCCATACACTCTAGTTAATACCAATAAGCTTGAGAGCATACAAAGAAAAGCCGCGCGATTTGTTTACAGTTCATACAGCTGGAAAACGTCTCCTACGAGTGTTCTCCGCAGGGCCGGTTTGGAAAGCCTTGCGGTAAGACGTTATCATGATCGGCTAAAATTTTTTTATTTGATGTATAACGATAGACTTCAAATTAACAAGGAAGCATACATCCAGCCGAGCATTTGCCGCCCAACACGATCCAATCGCCCAATGAAAGTCGCTGAATTTTCATGTAAAACAAACGTCTTCAAAAACTCCTTTTTTCCCCGTACGTGCCATGAGTGGAATCTGTTACCTGCTAATGTTGTGCAATGTTCTGATGTCTCATCCTTTCTTCATGCCCTGTTGAATTCGGCATGATTTTTTTTTCTGGTTCAAAGTGTACCCTTAGAAGTGTATTGTTATGCTTGTATGTTTTCCTGTTTTCTTCTTTTGTATCGCCCACACCTGCTCAAAGTCTGGCACCCAGGCTAGCAGTAACCTGTAAATAAATAAATAATACATGCACGCATACATACATACATGCATACATACATACATGCATACATACAGACATACATACATACATACATACATGCATGCATACACACATACATACATACATACATACATACATACATACATACATACATACATACATACATACATACATACATACATACATACACACATGCATACATACATACATACATGCATGCAGGCATACATACATGCATACACACATACATACATGCATACATACGTACATACATACATTCATACATACACACATGCATACATAGCATACATGCATACATGCATACATACATACATACATACATACATACATACATACATACATACATACTACATACATACATACATACATACATACACATACATACATACACACATGCATACATACATACATACATACATACATGCATGCATGCATGCATGCATGCATGCATACATACATACATACATACATACATACATACATACATACATACATACATAATACATACATACATACATACATACATACATACATACATACATACATACATACATACATACATACATACATACATACATACATACGAACGCCCACGTATGACTGCGACACCTAGGACAGGTTTGCTCAAAGAACGACGAACAGTTAATCTGCGCGTGCTACGCGAGCGACCACGCGCTCCGAACGCGATCATCGCGCGAACAGCACGCGACCCGCGCAGGTTGCATTGAGAGGAGAGGGAAAGGAGTTTAGAGAGAGGGAGATAAGAAACGAATAAATAAACATGACCAGAAAAGCGAGAGAGGTGCGCTTGGCAAAGGGAAGGCCAGGCAAGCAAACGGGAAACACAAACCTGGCGGCGCGGATGAAGCAAAAGTAATCCGGCTTGCGGAGAGTGGAGGAAGAAAGTATAAGAGAACCAAAACCGGGCCGTTCTCTCACGCGTCTTCAAACCTGCTTGAGGGATGCCGCCGCTGATCTTTCTTTATTTTTTTCTTGATTGCAACCTTTTTGCCATGCCACGCTGCTGTGGGCAACTATCGCGGCCGCATGGTGGCGCTGCCACAGCTTCTGTGCGTAGGAGCTGTAGGAGGGATGCATCCCTTCTGATCAATGAAAAGATTAGAAGGAAGGGAGCTCAGTGGCTGGCAGAAGTACATAAAAAAGATAGAAAGGCAGCTGCGAAATTTTGGAACCATTTAAACTCCCTAAGAAATGAGACGAGCCTAGAGCAGAGATTTATAACTACAGCGCAAGGTGCTAGGCTAGAAGGGGACGAAGCTATTGAATATATAAGAACAAAAGTGACAGAAAAATTTCAACAAAGAAGTACTTTATGCACCACAATAGACAAGGACGAATCAAGTGGTGCAATGGCTCCATTTTCACAACAAGAGTGGGTAAGGGCTGAGAAAAGGGTTCCTAGTAGTACATCAACAGGCCCAGATGGCATTCCAATTAGGCTGATAAAGACATTAGGTCCGAAGTCTAAGCAGGCTTTGAGAGAGGCAGTGAGCACAATAATAATCGATGGTGAAGTTCCCGACGGATGGAAACTTAGCAGGATGAGCATGATCTATAAAGGAAAGGGGGACAAAGCTGACATAAACAACTACCGTCCTATAACAGTGACATCAGTGGTCTACAGGCTGGCGATGCAGATTATAAAGGAAAGACTGCAGGCATGGATAGAAGATGAGGGGGTGCTGGGGGAACTGCAGAATGGGTTTCGGAAACACAGGAGGTTGGAAGACAATCTGTTCTCACTGACGCAGTGCATAGAAATAGCAGAAAAGGAACACAGGCCCCTGTGGCTAGCATTTTTGGATATCAAGGGAGCGTACGATAGCGTGGTTCAAGAGGAATTGTGGGGAATACTGGACACACTAGGCGTGGAACATGTAGTCACTAATCTTTTAAAGGGTATCTATAAAGGTAACAAGGTAGTTATAAAGTGGGAAAAACAGGTATCCAAGCCTGCAGAGGTAAAACGGGGGCTTGGGCAGGGGTGCCCCCTGTCACCCTTATTATTCATGATGTACCTACAAGGATTAGAGGCAAAATTAGAGGGAAGTGGACTGGGCTTCAACCTCTCTTTAGTCAAACAAGGAAAACTTATTGATCAGGCACTACCAGCATTAATGTACGCAGATGATATAGTGCTAATGGCCAACAACAAGGAAGATTTGCAGAGATTGATGGACATCTGCGGTAATGAGGGAGATAGGTTAGATTTCAGATTCAGTAAGGAAAAATCAGCAGTCATGATTTTCAATGACAACGAAGGTAGTGAGCTTAGAATACAGGAGGTCACGCTAGAGATAACAGATAAATACAAATATCTGGGCGTATGGATAAGCAATGGGACCGAGTATCTGAGGGAACACGAAATATACGTGACGACTAAAGGTAACAGGAATGCAGCAGTCATGAAAAATAGGGCACTGTGGAATTACAATAGGTATGATGTTGTGAGAGGAATATGGAAAGGGGTCATGGTTCCTGGGCTGACGTTCGGCAATGCGGTCTTGTGCATGAGATCAGAAGTTCAAGCAAGATTAGAAATTAAGCAACGTGGAATAGGTAGGCTTGCTTTAGGAGCTCACGGGAATACACCAAATCAGGGAGTACAAGGTGATATGGGATGGACATCATTTGAGGGCAGGGAAGCTAGCAGCAAGATAAAATTTGAGAAGCGATTGAGAGAAATGGGGGAAGAGCGTTGGGCTAGGAAGGTTTTCAGCTACTTGTACATGAAGAATGTCGATACAAAATGGAGGAAGCGAACCAGGAAGTTGACTGGTAAATACCTAGAAAACAGCAGGTGGCCAAACCAAAAAGAACTATCGGTTAAGAAGAAAGTGAAGGAAACGGAGACTGACATGTGGAGAATGGGCATGATTAAGAAGTCCGCACTAGAGATCTATCGAACGTTTAAGCAGGAAATTGCCAAGGAAAGGATCTATGATAATACTCGGGGTAGTTCTCTACTGTTTGAGGCCAGAACGGGAGTACTGCGAACCAAGACATATCGGGCCAAATACGAAGGGGTAGACACAGTATGCAGTGCGTGTGGAGAGGAAGAAGAAACTGCCGAACACTTGATAATGTTCTGTAAAGGGCTTCACCCTATAATTCAGGATGATGGCGCAGAGTTTTTCAAAGCACTGGGGTTTAGAGACCGGGAGGGCAAAATAAACTTTAAGCGGGTAGACTTCACTAGAAGGAGGTTATCTGATTGGTGGCTAAAGTCAAGGCGCGAGTGAAAATTAAACTCTTCACTGCAAAGTACGAATCCTCAAACTCTTTTTTAAGGAAAAAAAAATAAATATAGTTTTTGGTTCATTAGATATTACGGCTTGGTGGCGCTAGCCACCGCCCGATCTAAAGGGTACAGCCATATCCATCCATCCATCCATGCGTGTGGAGAGGAGAGGAAGAAGAAACTGTGCGTGTGGAGAGGAAGAAGAAACTGTCCGAACACTTGATAATGTTCTGTAAAGGGCTTCACCCTATAGTTCAGGATGATAGCGCAGAGTTTTTCAAAGCACTTGGGTTTAGGGACAGGGAGGGCAAAATAGACTTTAAGCGGGTAGAATTAAGTAGAAGGAGGTTATCTGATTGGTGGCTTAAGTCGAGGCACGAGCTGAAAATTACACGCTTCCCTGCAAAGTACGAATCCTCAACCTCACTTTTTAAAAGGAAAAAAAAAACAAATCTAGTTTTTGGTTCATTAAGTATTACGGCTTGGTGGCGCTAATCACCGCCCGATCTAAAGGGTACAGCCATATCCATCCATCCATCCATCCATGCGAAGGGCAAGAGAAGACGGTGCGACAAAACTCTCGCGCTCTCTCGTTGCTTACGTGACTTCGAGTTTCTAGGTTCGTACGTATCTCCGCGGCGCGATGAAGCGAAGACAGCCTCAGCTATAAGATTATGCGACGATTTGCGTACGTTCAAAAAGGGTGCAATTTGGTGATTGCACACTTCTGATTGCTTGGCGAGTGGACATTGGCGGAAATGCATATGAACAAGAGGCCAAGAAGGACAAACTATACGTACTAATAAGAGAAACTCAGCAATTAATAGTATATAATTTTTTATATGTCAAAGCCTTTACGCACAATGCGCGATCGTTTGGTCTTTTATAAGTAGTAGTGTGTAAAGATGCTGCCCATATATGTTGCGCAAAGAAACGATAAGTGCTGCTCATTGAGAGTAACAGGCTGGTGACAATTTTTCGAGAAATACCGGGTAATCACTGGATGCACTATATCAGGCATCTTTTAAACCCGAGTGAATACGGGATGGTGGCCCCATGATTAGAATCAGCCCATGACCACAATAAGCAGCTTAAAAAGGTGTTCACATATTACTACTCCTGGTGTAATATCGAAACCACTTAGAAATAATGACCAGTAAGAAACAGAGCTTGCGGATGAAGAAAAGGAGTGGCGATTAGCCCTCCTGAAACAAGCCTAGCGAGCCATTCGCACCAGTGCATTTCCGGACTGAGGTCCCAGCCACCATTGCCGTATGTTCTTTTCTTTTTGTAATTTATGTGGGATAACTGCAATTGTGTAGAGACTGTCGATTATTTCTTGGGCCGCTGTCTCAACTTTCAACAACATTACCGGACTCTACAGTGGGCATTGAGGAGACTTGATGACCGGCCTTTTACTGGAGGAAGGATCTTTGTATCCGGGCGTCACAGCTTATATCTGCCCTCCTTCAGTGACTGAAGGCAACGGAATTGGGCCAACGCCTGCGACCCTATACACTGTGCCTGTGTTATAAAATGTATCCATCTTTCTTTCTCTCTTTTAATCTTGTAGTTCCTCCCTACAGTGTAGGCTTGCAAACTAGACGTAGTCTTGTTAACCTGCCTGTCTGCTGTATTCGTTCTCTCGCTCTGCTTTCTAATAAAGTTTCCTTGCTTCCTCCCTTTCAGGTCAACATTTTCCCACAGCCTCAGAGATCTTGGACTGCAAAGAGACGGAACTCTACGGAGGTACGCCATGGAAGAATGCAAAGAGTGCTTGCATTTCAAGGTTTACTCCGCGGGCACTTTTCGGTGCTCTTTACTGCAACACGCCTCTCAACTGTTCAACGCTGCACATAGAAGCCACGGGATCGCAGGGTTATTTAGGTAGCCTGGAGGCTCGTTAAGGGGCCCGTGCTTCTGCAAAGCCTCAGTACGGCAACTTGCGTGACACAGAGACGCACGCGCACGTTGTATATCTTACACGCCTTCTCACGATTCCTCAGCATCCAACATTAAAAAAAAAAATCCTCAGAGTTCTTCCACCGATCTGCCTGGTTATCGGCGGCACATCGATCTCTTTTTCACCTCGAGAGGCTCCCACGGATGAGTACGCCTCGAAGCTGTGGTTACGACGTCTTCGCGGCGGGCAACAAAGGCACGCCGAGGTATGTTTTACGGTGCTCAACGTTCAAAACGGTCACGTAGCAGGCCCGGAGGGGCTACTTGTCGCCTCTAGAGCAATGTGGTGGTACTTAATTGGCCTCGACAGTGTAACCCTCACGCCGCCAGCGTGAATGCACTGCTGCCATGCGTGCTACCGTCGTTACACCGTTTGAGGCCGTGAAAATAACGTAGCCTAATTGCCGTGCGTGGTGCCACCGCACTATGTGGGCTATACACTGTGGCCATCGGGATGTTTCACTGCTGTGTTAAAGTTACATGCGCGAGTTTTAAGGGACGTGAGTGCCTTTGGGTGGATTGCTCGGAAGATGTCTGTAGTACCCAAATGAACACTGTAACTAAGTGCGGTGATTTACGGTTATTTCAGCGGCGAATCGCGTCCTGCACGAGGCACAAGCCTTTGGTGCCGCGCCTCACAAAATGTGGTGGCTATCATATTCCTAACGGGCGAAATCTTTTATTCATTTATTTAGAAATACTGTCGAACCCTCTATTGAGGGTCATTACAGGAAAGGTACGACACACTGTACAAACAAATCGGGGATGTAACTATACATCTCCCAATGTTAAACCAGGTATACATATATACAACTCCGTGAAAGCTCTTCATTTCAAACGAAAAACACACACCCTGATTCGCAATGCAACAAATAACAATCGCAATAATATTTACAATATATCACATAAGTGTAAATCAAGTAAATGCACTAAATTCATTAACATCACTCGCATTGACTATGTTAATCGGTAACCCATTCCAATCTTCAATGACATCGGGGGAAAAAGTATGACGGTACGCCTACGTTTGTGCAAAATAAGGGTGCAGTACTCGTGTATGGTTTGCCCTCTCGCTTCGTTTCCCCAGGTTGTTCTATGTAGTCATTTCTGTTAATTTTAAACTCACCTTCTAATAATTGAAACAGAAACTTCAATCTATCTTTGCGTCTGCGCTTCTGGAGCGTCTCCAGATCACATAGTTGTAGCATGTCTGCATGTTCGCGTAGTTACACTTAGGAGCGTTTTGCAGAAGCCAAGGTCGAGATTTATCGAGAAGTCCCGCAACGATCCGTTTTGTAAGTTAATGGATGTTGGTGTTGCTGCAGTGCGCTAAGTTTTCGTATAAACAAACATAAATAGACCTCATGGTACTATAGCGTCAGAGGCCGTCTGGGCTCACCTGCTCTGTGGAGCAAAAGCAAGCCAATCAGCGGCGTTTGAAGGCAAGCTGCAGATGCTTGGCCTCCAAGCACTTCCTTTTATAGGGGCACGCAAGAATACCGATGCCGAACGCGGTTTTTCCACTTCTCCGGTTAGGAGAGGAATGTTTCTTTTCAGTAAGATGAGCTGTTCTTTTGTTAACCTAATGAATGGTCTATGCCTCTTCAGCGTGAGCCCTACGCCAGGGAACATCATTGGAACCCATCGCTTCAAATGAGTACCATCATCACCATCATATTTTTTTAGCCTCTCGTCATTGGACGTATTAGCGTTATTTAAGCAAGCAAGCCATACATGACACGCATCCCAATGCTGACCTCAGTTAAAGCAATGTTTGCGGAACTGTAAATGATCTCCTAATGTCTGGTTAGATCAGCGTCAGTCGTTATGAGTTCTGATGACTAAATCTGCAGTGTATATTACTAATAACGCATAGAAAATCGATAGGTAAGACACGGCCGAATGGTTCACAAAATGTCGGTGCCTCTTTTCCCGTTGCAGATGACCAAGCGACTTGGTCGGCGGAAGTCGAAAAGTTACGGACTCTTTGTGGACCTATACACTTGGGTCACTCGTCCATCAAGTCTCACGTGTTCACCTAAAACGCATTACTGAAATTACAGGTAAGTGTTAACCCGCCGCACCCAAACACAACCATGGCGCCCTGTAACCTTGTGGTATTAACGCTTGGGAGCTTTTGCAGTCAACAGGCGGCAGAGGCCACTGTTGTCTGCGTATACTTATAACCATTACGCTTCCTTGAATGATCTCCTCTTTGCTGTTCAGGTCTGTGGTTAAGGAATAGCCGCCAAGATAACAGTTTTTTACCGAGCGCCGGGTATCTGTGAATTATGTCGTTACAGTCGTTGCAGTTTGGGGTTGGCGGCACGTGCAGAGTAACGTTGTTGATGTCTAAATTGAAAAGAGAGGTGGACTGTAACCATAACACTACCACTTAGAGTGCTGGGAAATCGGTCAGTGAGAAGTTTGCGGTGAAGTGTTTGCTTTCATTGAAGAGAGAGAGAGAGATAAATAGAGAGGAAAGGCAGGAGAGGTTAACCAAGCTTGGCTCGATTGCAGAGCTTTCTCAAAGCCACAGGAGCTGCCGGATATAGCTTTCGAGTCTTTTGCTTGTACACTATATCGATTCTGATATGTGGTCGTAATACGGCTATGTATATCGATCGTATAAAGATATTTTCATGGTCGCAATGACATGGTAATTTCGCGGCCATAGCCACATATTCATGGCCATATCCGCATACACAACATGCGATGGTTGTTGAAGCCATAACGTCTAAGTCGCATAAAAACGCGTTTTGCAGCACAAAAACTCACGTGACCTTAATTGAAGTCAGGGTTAAATCCGCAATCAAACCCTGGTAGTCAGCGTAGTAAGAAAAAAATGTTCTATTCTGATGCCGCTCCAGCGCTTGAAAGATTTCAGGAAAAAAAAAATATGCAGTCGTCTTGTCCGGCAAGGAGCTATGGCAATAAATGTAGTGTAGTACCTCGTGCTAAAAAAGTGGAATCACTCCGTCAGTGTGAATTAGTTAACGATCATGAGGGTGCAAAGAGGCCAACTTACTACAAAGAGCTGTACCATAATTCAATCATCATTATTATCGTCACCCATAATACCAATGTACTGCAGCTACTCACGTGGCCTCTCAAGCTTCAGCATCGATTATGATGCTCAAAAAAAAAAAACTGCACTGATTTTTGCTCTCAAGTTATCTAGGCGAATGCCTAACAGACCCTGTCAGTTTTAGTTTGTTGTTGTTGTTGCTGCTGCTGCTGCTGCTGTTGTTGTTGTTGTTGTTGTTGTTGTTGTTGTTGTTGTTGTTGTTGTTGTTGTTGTTTTATAGTCAAGATTGCGTCCCTGGCGACAGTCAGAGGCTACGTGAGTATAAACACGAGTAATATATAGCTAACCTATGGTACAATGCCAACTTAACCTTGTTTTTCTGGTTAACCAAGCCTTTTGTTCATGTAATCATTGGTACACAAAACACATTGGTGCACGAGGTTTCCACAAAACCTCGTGCACGAATATCACTGGTACCGTTTATGCATTGCTTCTATAATAAAAAAAATATGATGACAAAATAAAATATGGCATTAACGTTCCACTAATCTTACAACCAAAATAACAACAAAATAATGTAAGCGTGCCCACGATTACAAAAGCGGGTGTAAAATGTTGCAGTATGATGGCCCTTTTAGGAGAAGGCCGCCTAATGTGATTGCTACCGGCGGTAAAAAGGCATTCGGTGACAGAGCGAGTAATGATGCTTTAGAGCCGCGCTGAACCAAGAAAAAGAACGCAGTGTCGTAGATCGGCGACGTAGATAAGAGTTCAACTGCGTCACATATGGAGTGGTAGCCACACTCCTATTGTATGCTGTGGACACAAAGTCGATAGCGGCTGTGTCACCGTCGAACGCGATTCCTTCACAGCGTGGTATGAATGGATCGTTACCGATGTTGAAATTTATGCGGGCGTAGCGGGAAGCCACTCCGTATTCAGGTCGACACCGATAAAGTGGTACGGTAACTTTCCTTAAGAGGGGTTTCTACCGCTTTTCATGTATGTTTGCCGAAAAACGTATACGGACGCGTATTTACTGGAAGGCGACAAATACCTATTGAGCGAGAGAAAAAGAAATAGGAAAGGGCGATAAGATATTGCAAGACCTTGAAGTCTTCGATTCTCGTTTGGATTTATTTCTTTTTGTGTGTTGTTTGGTCGGAAATTACTTTTCTATCTTTTTTTTTGTAGAACCGCTTCAGGTCCGACTATTGCTGCGTAAATAATAATTTGTTAAAAGTTAAATACCATTCCTCAAAAAAAAAAAAACCTTTCAAAGTTCTTTTTTCGGTCATGTGAGTGCTCGGAATAGGTCAACTTTATGCCGCAAATCATATGGCTAGCATAGCGTCTGCTTGAAACACGTCCATAACTTGCATTATTCGACCGGTCTAGACATCAGCTCTCCTTCTGTAGTCAGCGTCACAACGCATTAAAAACTGTCATGGGTGAACTATAGATTATGTTAGAATATTATGTGGCCACATTTCACACCGAACAAGTCATTGCGTTGAGGGTGTGAATGTGTGGAAGGCGTGAAAAGATAATCAAGCCTGTCGCCTGCGCAAGCACATTTGGCCTTTGTGGGGGTTCCTACACTGCCTGTTATAACCACACACCAATTAGTGTATCCAATTCACGATAAGTGAAACGCAACACGCATACTGTGATTGACCAAAAAAAAAAAAACCATCCTCTTCATGATTGCATGTGTACAAGAGGTATCGCTATTAAAGCGTCAACTCGATGCTGACAGCGCCGATTGGAAGGGGACGCCACATACGCATACACTCCAGGGTAAAGGCTTACGGACCATAGAAACACATCACACACGTCACAGGCATTTGTAAGCAGAAACACAACGAGTGATGGTACGTGTTTAAGGAAGAAGCCATAGAAGAATTTCGCCTTCTACTCCCAGCAATCAATCTACCAGGCATAGGAAGTCTTGCCTTAGCGGATACAATCGACGCTGTGATGGATCAACGCCACCGAGCGTGAACTGCTGGCTGCAGAAAGAGTGGCCGTGGTTCCCGTAAGTGACATAGCAGCGCGCAGTTTTCTTGCTTCTCGCCACATTTTATCGCGCTTTGCGGGCTCAACACCGGAATTACTATGGCAGACAACGGCTTGTTCTTGGGGTTTCGGATGAAGAAACGAGCAGGGCCGTCCCACTCAGTCCCAGTGCCCCCCACAGGGAGGAGCCACTGGCGCTGTCAACAGAGAAATGAGCTGTAAACAGATTCAGAATACGAACGTGCGACATTCTGTCTCTATGTGCTCGGTCTACCTATTCCGTGCAGGGCCGTGAAACCTACGTATTCGTGTCAGCCAGGGTGTTTCCTATACGAGAGCCTGCTAGAAGGAACTCCGTGACTCAAAGAGCGGCCCTGGCTGAAGGTCTTCCAAGAAGAATTGTCAGAAATCCATGGGGGAGAGACTTGGACGTTGTGTTCCTGGGAGAATAAACTATATGGTCTGAGACGGCTGTAATTACAGCAAATGAATATGTGCGCTCAAGAAACTTTGCGATGGCATGCGTTGCCAATGCGCCATGGTGGTACCGGCTGGTACCACTCTGCGGCGCCGGTGTTGAAATTACACCGGTGCTGAAATCACATTACCGAGCAATACATTGGCTCAAAATACATTCTCCGAAAAGAAAATGAAGAAGGCTTTCGAGTTCTAGTTCTCTTAGGCAAATACACAAGTAATCGTGGGGCTTTTCATTCCCCCCGTTATCTACAGGGGAGTGCACATCAAGAAGAAATGACTCTTCAGTATTCTTTACAACGTCCTGAATTCATCCAATTCAGCAGAAAAAACTTCTATATCACGGCTTGCGAGCATGTCTACAAGTGAAATAACAGTTTTGTTAATGTCATTCTGAACATGAGCGGTGGAGCTTCGAATACCAATGACGTCTTCCCTCTTACGTGGGCAACTGTGCACTGTTGCCGCGTAAAGAATAAGGAAGTCCCTTGTTTTCGTGTAAAATTGCTCACCATCGAAAGGTCGTGTTTCCACACAGGGAAAGCGTTTAAAGCATACGGCACAACTGTATACACTCATAACCGAGGAGGATATTCGACAACTGCGTATCGTATAGGAAGTCGTCTTGACTGAGCGAATTATGCTTTGCGCCAGTTGCCGGGCAAACAATTATCGCCAAAGCTCCTGACGGATTACGGTGTTCGCTAGCGTCGTGTCTCGACTTCTGCGGAAAAACATGCGTGATTGATGGATGAATGGGTGCGTGAAGGATGCGGGACAGCTCCCGTTCCTGTTTACTTCGCGGGGTCAGGTGTGAGCCCGGAAGTGGCTCCGAGGCACTGTAGCGAATACAGCTCCATCGCTCGCTACGCTTCGAAGCATTTCAGCGGCTCACCACGGCGCGCCGAGCGTGCTGTGTACGCGAGAATGACAAATCGCTTCTGCTTCCCTCAAACCTCACATCCAGGGAAGCACATTCTGCGTTCTCCAAGGCAGTATTCGTACTCCATTTGACGTTGTGATGACAATGGAGATCCCGGCGTGCTTTACTCGATACCTATTTGCTCGACTGAGAAGTGCGAGGCTGGATATACTGAAAAAAGACATTGATAGATTTGACCCTGCTTGAACCTAGTACGCTCCTTCGTTAGACTGCCATTGCAATACAGCGCTGTATTTCACACATTTAGTCATTTTGAAAAACTGCGGATTCCTAAGAGGATCGAGGGTGGAAGTGAATGCCTAAACGCAACGGTTATGTCACTTGGTTCAATTGTAAAGGCATTTTTTTTTCACCTTTGCGAGCCCGTACCAGAGTTGGAGGAGCCCACCGAACGATAGTCGCGTCTATCAGGACTTCAATAAAGTTTCGCCATCCATTCCTCCATCCATCAATCAGTGAAATGTTTTCAAACTTGCCATAAAATCGCTTGTGGGCGATGTCTCTTGGGGATGAGGCATTGAGTTGTTTTTCCTCAAGTACTTTACGTAAATGTGCTGATTTCGCCTGTAATTAACTATGCGCTAATAATAGCTTCCAGCCTCAAGGTTTTCAAGATCTGTCAACAGCTATGAATGCGATGTTCCTTTTCGCATTCCTTTTGTGCGAAACACTCTGTACTTTGCTCGCCATACAAACTCTTAAATAAAAGAGAAAGCGATGATTGGTGATTCATTTATTTGGCATCGATAGCTTGGAACAATAAGTGAAGGAAACGAAAGAAAATGGAAATACAATAAACATTTCTTTTCTGCGCACATCATGGCAACAATCACGCATGAGTGTACCTTTGTTTCAGAAGCCTATGCAATAACTGTTATGGGCCCAGTCGTGCACCGAAAATCCAAGCAGGACGGTTCACTGGCGCAGGGCCCCCCTTCCTTACTCACGCGGAGTAAGAAGCCGTAAATTTGCACATGCCGGATCGGTTACCTGCTTTTCGTAAAGTGTTGTCTCTCTCTTTTCACTGGCGCAGCGTACAGACCAACGTCTATCTGTCGAGAAGAACAGGTTGGACAATTAGGCCTAATATTTTCGGCTAGTAATGAAGAACTACGTGTTAGAGGCTTGAGTACTAATATCGAGAGCACTAGAATATCTATAGCGTGCATAAATATAACCGCGATGCCGTTTTGCGTTCGTTTCTTTCTCAACGGGAGAATTCGGACATCAATAAAATTAATAAAATAAGATTAAGTCGGCTCCACACAACGATTGAAGAGAAGATGCCACACTGCGGACACAACCGTAAATAATCATAAAGATATGAGAATAAACTGAAACAAAGTGCTGGAAAGTATGAAGTCACAGTTACTCTGTAGCGCGAATAGTCTAGTGATCAATGTTTTTTGTTGGGCTTTCTGCCAGTGTAACCATCACAAGTATATGAGCCAGAAAGCATTCTCAGTTGGTAACTTTACTACAATATATACACGTCTGGACGACACAATGTGTTTGCAGAGGTGACCTTCAGGAACAAAGAACCACTTCGAAGCGCCCGGACGCGGTATCACCGTTCTATAATGTCCAGCCGACGAAGCCACCATCACCAATCGATAGATACGGTGGGTGTATTCCCCGCGGCAAAAGCCACCCATCATCATCTCCATCAATGTTTTCCTTTAGTTTGTTTTTGTCTTTCCAATATTTACTCTGTATTGAACAGCAGGATCCACGACGTTCTTCTCTAACCGTTTCCTGTGAATGGGACTACCCTGTAAAGCCCATAACTAATGGCTCTTTCGCAAACGGCAAGTTCGTTTTCCCACAATTCCAAGCGCACACTTACCCATCGACTTCCTGCCCCTAACGTGACTCTGCACTGCCTCCAAAATTGGAGGCATCACACGCACCCTACTTGCTTTTGTACTACATCCACAATCCACCGATGTTTGTCCAGGTGACTAGGCGATCATCTCGCATAAGGTGACATCCTATTGCGACACCATAGTGACGGCCTGATTAAGCCATAACGACGTCAAAAAATCTGGCTATGAGCGGCATCAGGAACCACAGCGGTCACTTTTTCGGGCTTGATAGTGCAATGTAAGGCGCTCGCCAACATGCAATGGTCTTCCGGAAGCACGTCTTCATTAAAGCCATCGTCCGTTCGCAAGGAATGGCGGCAGCATTCGCAATACCGAAAAGCACTGGCTCCCCACCCTGACCATTAGCGAGAGTGCGGACAACGCAGAAGGCTCGCGATAGCGCTACTCTATCCTCATCAACGTCGAGGTTAATACAGCGAGCGCATGCTTGAGGGTGTGGCAAGCAGACCGATACTCCGAGAAAGGACTACGTGGTCGCCGTTTCTAAACGCTTTCAGTGGACCATGTGAACCAAAGCAAGAGAGTGCGCGTAGGCTGGCGATGATGATAGAGCGATTACAAGCAACACCCTTGATACACATAGTAGCAGCCACAGTACGGTTTTGAAATGATTAAAGCACGTAGATTATAGAAAAGCGCCCACCGAAAAAAATATGAAAAGTAACGACTCTGGTTGGTACGAGCCACATCGGTTGAAAGATAAGTCGGCAAGTAGAGCCCAGAAGTGATTGAGCACCTCAGGCGCCCCTCTTAATTAAGGTTTCCCACGAGCATCCTCCGAGGCTCATAGTCTTTCAAGGATTTCTGGTGAGATTTCTATCAAGGCGTTAGGCACTTACTGCCGTCAAAAGGCAGTAAAGGGCGAGACTGTAGCCAGCCGTTTATTGATGCGTTCTCAGGGTGGCCTGACGTAAAATGGAGAATGGCTGAAGTGGGAAGGAATTCAGCTTGAACAGGCGAGAAAGTTTTTTTTTTTAATGCAAGAACCCGTTCTTGCAGAGGTTCCGCGAACTATTTAGGAATACGCTGCGACCAGTAGCAGTTGCGTACCATCAATGCTCTGTACCACCGCGAGGGAAGGTTCGCATAACGTTTGGAAGCACTAGGATTACTGAACTCAAATGGGCATGTCATCTGCCATTTTTTTTCATTTTTGGGAATCTACACGATGCAGGAAACTATAACACTTAACAGAAATAAAATTGGAGACCTTGTTATCGGACGTCTTGAAAAAGTGATTTATGACTTTATAACGGAAACTTTTCGCCCAGCTCCATCCTATTAGAAGTTAGTTAAATATCATTGCCTAGTTAGGCAATAAAGGAAAACCCAAGAACAGCGTGACTATTTTATAAATAGTGTGACATGCCGAAGTAGGTAACGTGCATTTGGTTCTGTCGTCATAAAGCGTGTTCGCATATTTTCAAACTGTGGCTAGCTTTTCTGGCACACCCTGTTTAAATATGAATGAAATCTCGACGAGAATTGTGTCTTGGCGCGACTATCTGTGCCCTCAATATTCTGTCTCTTGGTGAGACAGGAGATTAGGGAATGTGATTATGTATTTTGAAATTTTGCCCAAGAAACCCAATAATATATCTCTGTACAGGTGGCGACTTGGGTAACTTATTAGCCACAATCAAATCCTTTCTTTAAAAGTTCCTACTTAATAATAAAATTTAAAAGAAAAACAGAAAGTATGTTCAAAACTGAGTTCAAGTGCTTCAAAACGATCTCTCTGAAGCCACAACCACCAGGAAAAGCAGCAAACATCTAGTAAACGAAAGGTGCAAAAGTATCGTGGAAAAAAATTTTACACTTTGCTGGGCTGCAATACTTCTCTCTAACGAAGGCAATGTGCTCTTGTCAAACCTTTCGCTCAGTGGACACTATTTTCCCGACAATTTGTGGTCCCCACGATGACGCAGAGACAATAAGAACGCACTGAAAATTATTAGCATTACCTAACCGTCGTTCGGGCTAAAATAGTAATTTCCTTATCTCAAAACAAACCACAAGCTCTACTGCTAACCGAATAGAAAACCTAACAAGATAGCATGGTGGTTGTATCGGCACGGAGCGACGACTAATTATCGTAGTCATTAATCGCGAACTGGTTTCTGGCTTCGCGCCCGCATGTGTGCTGAGCACGGTAACCTGGCTTTTTAAAAAGGGGGGCATATTGGCGGTGGGAGGTTCTCCCTATCACCTGGACCAGGTGCCAGCACCTCCCGCTGTCCCTCTCCAGGCCTGTGTTTGTGAGACGCATGCGCAGCTGAGGGCGCCTGGCGTGTGGTCTCGAAAAATTGAATCACGGGAATCCAATTTGCGTGGCCGCTAACGGGCTTCCATGGCTTGCGAGTGTGTCTTACAGAGCGGCTGCGCAATCTCCGTGGTCTGAAAAGTACCGGCAAGGCAGCGTGCCTTACCGAATGTGTGTCGTCACCTGCAGTTCTCAGACGGTAGTATTCCGCTCATGCGAGATACACATGCGAAAATTTTCGTCTTCTCCTTCGCAGTAGATTGTATAGAGTAATTGTATGTTCTATTTTACGAACGAATTGTGGTCAAGCCGTATTGGGTTGTCATTCTTAACACTTTTTATGAAACTGAATAATTTAAGGAAAGGGCTTTTCCGTTAGACACAGTAATTACGAGATCTAAGAAACAACTATGCCAAAAAAGGAATAGGGGATGTTATTAGAAGTAGTTGTAATGTACAGGCCAACAAAAGCAAGGTGACGAAAAAACAACTTGCCGTGGGCAGAAAATGAACCGTCGACCTTTCAGTAACGCGTCCGATTACCAACTGAGCTACCGTGGCAGCTATGCCCACAGCCACTTTATAGAGCATATATGTGCATGAAACGTTGAAGCGCCAGTCAGCGCTGACAGTAACCATGACGGTGAGTTTGGGACACTCTTTCTTTATTTTTCTTTTCAGCTCGTTCGGCGACGTGTAGCATGGTGCCACGTGGTGCCAAATATTAGTCCTATGGTGGACGTATATGAATTAAAACACTTGTGTGGGAGCATCTAATTTTTATTGACCGTATAAGCTCTCGTCAAGAGCTACAAAATCAAGACAGAAATGGCATTAGACTAACAGCCTGTTGTCTGTAATGAAACTTTATTCTATATCGAAATTGCCTATATAGACTGCAACGAAATGGTTTATAATAAAACAAGTGAACACTAAAGAACACGCTGTATTGATTTGGCTGTGCCCACCAGAATAATCTTTCTTTTTTCTATTTAAGTTGGCTGTACTTGGTCCACGCCTAACGAGACGGCTTTTTGCTCTCCTATAGTAGAGTATGAAGTACTCGAAACCATTAACAACTTTTTCTGAACACACGTCACATTTCACAAGAATAGTGAGAGAACAATGAGTATACACAAATGGACGCCTGCGCAAATTATTCAAGGCAAATGAATGTACACTCGTATAACACACACTTGTCTACAAAACAGCACAGATAAGTGACTTGTGTACCTATATTCTTCAAGTGCGTGTTCGCACAAGTACGCATGTACCATCTCCAACATAGAACTGAATAGATGGACATACGCATTCCCGCGTAAGCGTAAACTAGCACGCTTATCTTGCGAACATTACAGTCAAATGAACACACTGTTTTCACACGCGCACTCATAAATGCGCATGCTATCTTCAATACACGTTAGAGCACGTAGAATTATTTGTATACGCATACGCCAACGCGTCACATGCGCATTTCTACAAAGCGCCAGAGCTAATTGAATATGTACACATGTTATTCCATGTACACATACAAACGAGTACATTGGTAGATGCTTATATCTAAAAAACAGCATAGGGCAACAATACGTGCAAAATGCTAGATAAAGAACGCGCACTCACACATATTAACGAAACATCACGGGGAATCGAACACGTGCATTCCCGTATGTGCCTGCGTATAAGCACCTGGGCGAACCTTTACTTTGGGCAAAAACTACAATCAAACCACAGACCTTGTGTAGGCAACTTGAGCACTTGAAACGAGCTTCGCAGCAACGTTCCTCGGCAAGAGGCAGAACGTCTCGACAGCTTTGCACTGTGGCGACGTGTAAATAGGCACCGACTGAAGCTGCAATTATGCCCATTCGCGAGTGTCAGCACGTAGAGGTAATCTTCGGCAAGAGTGCACGAGGAAATAGATCGACGCTCCAGTGTTGCAGCTGAGGTGTCATTACACAGCGTACGTGGTAAACAGGCCTCATTACAGGAACGGTCCGATGGGGGCTCACAGAGAAGATTTTCGCCGAGTCGATGTCATCGAAAATGATCTTCGAAGAATTCAGAAGGGTTCATGAATAATGGCCGCGCTTCTTTTCTAACGTAAGGCCGGCCGCGTAGGCGAAACGTATCACGGGGACACTTTAAAAAGGAAGATTTTTTTCCCAGGGACTGTTAAGTAAAATATATCGCGCATGTCATTAATCTTCCAGAGACCCTGTTCGGAGACGTTTCAGTGCGTGCGAACATAAAATAACGCACATTTTTCTTTGGTTTGCACACTCAGTTGTTCTAGTCTGAGCTGGGAGGAGTACAGATACCGCTTTGAAATAATGACCCGTACACGCACAACGCGCAAGTTGAAATCGAAGTGCGTTGACGACTCTGTGTCATCTTCGTCTTTCTACGCAGTTCCCTGGATAAAGGTTGGAGCACTTGTGGAGCGGTTAATGGACACTTTGTGACATAGCGAGCGCCCCTTTACGCCCGCTTCAAAAGCACCTGTGACTTGGCTTTTCGTCAGCAATGCTTTCCAACTAGAAGGCCCATTGCCAGACTACTTTTCTTGTACCGAGGACGTTGACTCCGCCACATTCCAGGGAATGTGCGGAAGAACCACGTGAGGATTTACAAAGCACACAGCAGGATGTCATGCGTCATTGTACTCTACCCCGGTGCAAGAAGGGAGCGGGAGAAACGAAATCAAGGATGAGCATGTGTTAATGGTAAATGTGAAAAATTTTTCGCTGGGTAGTCAATGGTCAAGGCTATGCTGTTGAAAACCACATAGCATCGACCATTGACTAGCCAGCGAAAAAGTTGGTTGAAAACCAACTTGCTATCGCATATGCGCAGTAACTATTTTGCAAACCGTCCATTCTCACGTTCCGCCTAGTTGGAAATCGGGACCGATGGGAGAGCTCATTTCTCTCTGCAAGCCAATCAGAAACGACAAGGACGGGCATTCGGCGTAGGCCAAGTTTGACAGCGTTCAGAGCCGGCCTTCCGACTGACCCGCAACTGTCAAACCGCGAGAGATATACCGCCGAGTTTACTTTGTAATCAAACCTTCAGAATCTCTCGAGCGGTTCCTTAAGAACTTACGTATCTTTAGTTCAAAGTTGATAAGTGGAGCAGCTCCACTCATTCTCTTGCAGACGAGATACCTCTCAATTAATGTTTCTTCAGACTCTCCTTCTTTTGGCGTAATGAGCGGAGCTGGTAAACAGCCACCACTACGTAGCCGAAGAAGGACCAAGTCACTCCTGTGGTATGATGATAACTGTGGTACTGGTTCACTGCGGCTTTCGTGCGACTTGTGCGGACAACCTGAATAGAAACCACCTGGCCACGAAAGTCAACGGCCAAGTGGGATGCCGGGGCAGGTGATGCGGGGGCCCACCGCCGAATGCGCTGATGCTTCCTTCCACCCCCAACCCCTGAGAACTCCCCCCCCACCCTCTTTTTTTTTCCTTCATAATGGTGCTGGCACGTGCCGTTATTTGCTAACGCTCCGTTGTCTCTTTCTTTTTGTGGTCCCTGGTTTTCCCTCTAATGGACTCCTATCTATCTGTTCACGTACCAGGTCCTCGGCGGCACGTGTGCCCATGCAACGTGCAGATGAAAGAAGCCGTTGTTCCGTTGGGATCTTGTGAAAATTAGAATGCGAGTACGTTATGCGGATCAATTGCTGAATACAGCACTCAAAAGTTTACTCTTGAGATAGGCGCTTTTCTAAAACATCAGCATTAAAAACCTTCTGCCACGTGACGATGCAATAACCGTAAAACATGTTTAACGGATTCACACACTCCTCTTCCTTGTCGATTGTGCTACGAATGTCGCTAGACAGTAGTTCGCGCTTACTAGGTTTGTAAAGGAAGCTCCCATGATTTACTGCATTATTGTCTATATGGTATACATAAGCATTGATAATGAAACTGAATGCACATGAAAGTCAGCGCTTGCCCTCATTCGTCGTTCCTTTCTTTGTCTTCGGCGTAAGGGCGTGCTCTGATGCACCATGGAATATTTTGCCCAAACACAAAGGGCACAAGCAAGAAACACACCTAGAAGAAAACAAGGTGGTCGATGTGTTTTCGTTTGTGTTCCAGTCTAGCAATCATTATGCAAATGCATGTTTCTTGATTCTCCGTTGGGGGTCATCCACTTCCTGACAAATTGTGCCACCCTGACTTCTTTCTCGTGAAAAATTATACTGCACTAAGAGCACCGTCTGCTGCTGTCACCTGTATCACATGATCACACATAACCGCTGGCTTATTAATGAGCAGTCGAAGAAATATGACGTAGTCAATTTTTAGGGGCCAGGAAAAAGAACAAGTATACCCCAGAAATTTCGCTAAAAGGGCCAAACCGGTCCACAAAGCGTCGGCCATAATTTGTCATTGAAGCGCAAAGGAAGCTTAATCATCCGCCACTTAGGCGGCAGATACAACTTGAGTTGATGGGGCACGCTGCCATCGTGAGGCTGATCTGCTATCAACTTTGGATCAGCATATGATATTGAGGGTGGAAAGGAGGTGAGATGGCAGTCGGCTCGATTCATTACGGGCGGACGCTCAAAGATCACCGAAACTATAAGCGTAGCCTCAAGATTTCCTCAGCGTCCCAATGGCTTGCGGATTGCGATGAATCCTCCAGGAATCACAGAGGGCATACAGGGAAAAACCTTGGCGTGGCTAACAAACAACACCAACAAAAAGCAGGAAGGTGTATTTAGATTCATGAAACGACTTGGGTGAGGAAGTTTGAATGTGCACACTCAAGATGCTGAAATGAGCGCCCATGTAGAGAATCCGGACGCAGAGTAAGAGATCAGATCTTCCCGAGAAGTGTCAGTCATCTTCCGGGTCGATCTCGTCTTGCTCTTTCGATCCGTCTTTGTCGTTTCGCTTTTTTTTACCGTCATAGCTTTTCATGCTGTGGGAGGGAGAGACTTGCCAAAAAGCAGGAGATCTGCAAGAATCTGCCGCCAAAAGCACAGACTGGAGCCAGTATATACGCATTCGGGAGCAAATCTATGTCCAGAAGAACGAAAATGCAAAGACGAACTAAAGTTCCGAGAAGCTGAAAGAGCACACAGCAACTTAAGGTGACAATCTGATTGAACTTCGAAAGCAGAAACCAACTTCTTTACGCTGCGTTTTGGTTTACGTCTTTTGTTTTGTTTGCCTGTTTTCTGAATTTATATTTTGTGGTCTTTTTCTTTTACCTGGCATGGGATCTCTAAAAATCCCTCATGGATGTGCAACAAACTCAAAGCCGTTGAAGAGAAGATGTAATCGTACGGGTGCCTCAACACGGGTGTGATTTCAATCGCGAGCCCGGTCCCCACACTGCCACCATGCTGAGAACCAGCGTGCGGAAGTAGTCCGCAGTTTATTAGGTGCGTATTGAGTCGTTCAGCTTGACGGCTTCCTATATCACTCGCGTGAGTTTTCAGCACTCTACTTTCATTGATGTGTTGACCCTAGAAAGAACAACCAGAAGGGAATACGGCGTGTTTAGATAGACAAGTGTGTTCCATCTTAGCAGCTTCAACGTAGTTTCGTGTTGTAGTGGTTGTGGCTGTTGGGGTGGCTGCTGTTGTTGTTTTAGTTGCTGACGTCGTTTTTTTTTTGTTTTGACCGATGTAGTTGCTGCTGCTGCAGTAGCTGCATTATTGGTGTTTTCAATCTTTATTTTTAATAGCGAAGCTGTTCTTAGTTCAGGCAGTCATGTCCTGGGGCCGTCGTAGATTAGAAAAGGGTAGGTTCCACTGCTCATGACTCCCGCCACTTCTGCCACTTCGCTGCACTTCACCCCACTTCATTCAGTCCACTTTATTCAACCCCAGTTTCTTCAAATCCCACGTCATTCAACCAGCTAAAATCAGTGCCGAAGCGAAGGTTTCTTTCTAACTCAACAGTTTTTCTGCATGTTTCACAAGGGTCCGCTACGCGCAGCTTGTTGTTCTTTCTGGTTTTCAGCATCGTTGAGCGTATATCTCAAACTGAGCTTTACTGTCCAAGAAACTAAGCAAAACGCAATCACAAAGAAAATAACAAGTACAGGAAATAATTTCTTTCCTGTTCCTCATGGTTTTTTCGTGTAGCCTTACGTCATTACCTTCCATGCAGTATTCAGTTCAGATTTATTTTCTGGAGAGCGCCAACAGATGTTGCTTAAGAGATGGAATTAGAAGTAAAAGTTTACAGCGATAATTAAGTGGCGCGTTCGTGGAAAGTAGACAAACCAACTAGGCCAACGAAATGTTTTGTCAAGAGACTACGTTAAGGCAACACCTCGGCCCTTGTGTATGCCCGTATCTTCAACAATATGTCTTACCAAGCATCTATGCAAAGTGCTGACGCCATAGAGATCCGGCTCGTTGTCATGCTTGCGCAACCGTCTCAGCGGGTCGGACGAGGTGATCATCTATAGGCGCCGTCTAACGACGATCATCCTCGTACACCTGTCGGGGATTGCACACTCAAGAGACTCTTTCAGATGGCCCAGTGGGGTGCGCAGCTCTGATGTGTCTAGTACAGCCTTGTGAAGAAATCTTACAACGTTTGACGGCAAGAGGGCACTAGCCACCACAATCTCTTGATCTCATGATGTATCATCTACCATCTTTTCTTAGCGTGTACTCGCTATCTGACCAGAAAAGCAGCGCTGGCAAGGTTTGCTTGTGCTGGTGCTTCCCCAGCATATCCAACTTTATAGTGGACGCAGGCGGTGGTGTCCAGAATTTGCATCAAGTCCAAGCTTTTCGTGATGCCACAGAATGCGAGATAATGTGACACGAAGGCTGTGCCCTGATTTGCATGGTCTTCGAGGTGATACCCTTCCTTTAGACATGCAACGTTTCGTGGGCCACTTCAATGACTTTTCATGTTTCCTACATAATTCATGTCTGGCTTTTATTCTCTTTAAATCCAACACATATTTCCGTAAGATCAAATCTACAGGGTAAATTAAACTATACAGGGTCGTAAGCGCGATCGAAACATTTATTTGAGGACATAACGAATTATTAGAACGACATAAGGAACGTGCTGCGAGCAAGCAAGTTGTTGCGTTTTGGTTCCCGTCATTTTGGTTCCCGTCGTTTTGGTTCCCGTAATTTCGCTTCCCATCGTATTGGTTCCCGTCATTTTGGTTCCCGTCGTTTTGGTTCCCGTACACCTAAGGCCTACAGTATGAAGGAAGGGGCTCTTGAAGTTGTGCATGACATTTTGTTTATATCGTTTATTAGTACCTCAAGGCTCACGAGGGACATTACATGAGGGGTGGGCAAAAAACAAACGTACCATATGAATAAAAAAAGGCAAAACAGCACAAAAAATTAAAATTGAAAACAGCTGTACATTGTAATAAAAAGGAAGAATATGACTTTTTACGGTAGTTTTAAATATGACAAACTTAGATGACATGGCGATAATTGTCGGCTTCAGAAGCTGTCATTGTTGATTCAGCTTGCAGAGTATGAATACGCCGGTTATCTGGGGCCTTCGCAAGATATTTCGTTGGAGTCGTTCTTGTTTCATGCTTTTTGCTTCTCTCAAATCACTAGTGTATTTATAATGCATGAATAACTTAGCATGCTCTAAGATGTAGGACGAATAGTTCGTACCTCGATGAAATGTGTATTAGTTATGTCAGCTAATGCAGGCTGCGTTACTCATCAGGGGCTTAACACCTCATCAGGCTTTTCTACGTTTAATCTTGCCTCCCGTATTCTCGCAAATGTAAGCAATGTTCAATATTTAAACGCTGAAGCTGCTTTATCGAAGTTCGCATCAGTAGAGTTGAGCTTCCTCTCATGAACTAAACGCACTGCATTCAAACCATTTGGGCATTCATCTATCCGGATGATTTCTCGGATTCATGCGCAGTAATACTCAGTTAAGGTGAAGTAAACTCAGTTAAAGCAAAGGATACCACCTTCTCTACGACAATCAGTATGTCCACTACTTAATTTTGGTGTCCGCCGCATTGATGTACAGGTTGTGGTACTCAGATGCTGACCCGAAGGCGACAGGTTCGATACCGACTACGGCAGTCACCTTTCGGTGGAGGCGAAATGGAAGCGTCCATTGTAATGTGGAGATGTCTGTGCACTATAAAAAAAACCGGATGGTCAAAGTTTGCTAAGCACTCCACCATGGGGTCTCTCGTAATCATATGTGTGTTTGGAAAAAGTTGTTAATCCTTTAATGCCTGAATTGTGGAACTGCTAAAGAAAACAAATATTGGTTTCATTTAACAGCTTTAAATAGCAATTTTTAAATGCTTCCACGCTTACAATATCTAAAATGCAACCTTAATGCATACTTTTATGTATTAGCCAAATTCTATACATATCACAGAAGCCAGGACCTTCGAACAAACGTACTTCAGAACTACGCAACATGTCGTGTGCCACGTATTGAGCGTGTACACACCAAATAAACAAAATAACTGAAGACGGAACTTGCGTCAGTCAGGTGAAAAAAAAACGAAGTGAGCGCCTTTGCATGCACTTCCCACTCTCCGTCATCAGCTACAAAACAATTGGTTCTAGCATAAAATACATGAGACAAGGTAGCGCTAGATTTTTCACGCTGAAAGCTATGTTTCCCATGAGTACTTGACAGTCAGCATTAAAGGCGGCATGCATTCCATGACTTTCATGCTCGAAGTTTTTCGGTATGTCATGAACTCGCGACACTATAGGTGGTAAGGGATTAACGAATTAGAGTATTTGGTACTCTACTATGGGAGAGCAAAAAGCCGTCCCGTGGGCCCCACCAACAACGTGCAGCAGCACGTTGTGGGTTTTTCGGTGTTACAAGAGCCTCAATGTACAAACAGCATAGGTATTGAGCTATGCTGTTATATTTAAGCTATGCTGTTTTTTCGGGACATAAAACCCTAAATATTGATCGCGTAACCCAGAAATTAAGACTACGTTTTCCCAACACAAGCAAGAGATACCAGCCATGCCACTCCAAGATCTCACTTAGTAAGTGCTCTAATATTTGGGTCTTAGAGCGCAACTCCCACCACTTTTCTGTGGGATTGTGTGTGTTTTTTTTTGCGAAGACCCAGCTTTTTAAGCTATTTAAAGAATCCCGAGAAACAATAACTGCAAGTTTTCTTTACAAACATCGGTGCAGGAGCAGAATTCCAAGCATTTAACGTTATTCTGTAATGTCACAATCCGAGCCCTGTCAAGCGGACATGAATTATGACAAATAATTGGCAGCGGGTTTGCTCGGACGACGTTGTGAAAAAGAAGAAAAAAAAATCATCTGCGTGTGCGAAGACAACTCACTTATCGCGCCTCTTAGGGTGAACTGGGTCATCAAGACCACTTCGAGGCAGGCTAACCACGCAAATATTTTGGGACATCACCGCGCCAAAGCACTGCAATCTTCAACGCCCTTGTGTTCATCTTGAAGCGGTGTACACTAACGCATTCTGTCACGAGCCAGAAAAATAACTAGCACTTGCGAGGAACACCAATTATCGGACGCACGAACGTCGTTCGTGTAAGCAAGCGGCATTTTCCGCACTTGCTGAGCCCATCGAAATAATAACCGTCAGAGACCGAAGATTTTGGAAGTTATTGGCCTGAAGGCAGCGGTCTTTGGTTGCAGAGATTCTGAAGAAAATTCGTGCGTACGTAGGTGCGAGGTGGCACCTTAAGCGTGTTCTTGTAGATAACTGGCAATCATAATGGCAAAGTGGGCATTTACGAAGCATTGAATGTATTCATATAGTTGATTGTAGGCTCAATACAGGCGAAGGTTGAATATAACTGTAGAATAAATGTAGGTAACAGGAAAGTATTTAAATCATGCGAGTGATCATCAACCATTCAACATGTGACATTAAGATTATTGAAAAAAAAAAACATTAGACTGAATCTACATCTTAAATTGTAAACGCCGTCGAAAGACGATAGTCTTGCGTCTGGGGAGAGTGAACGAAACGTTTATTTGATGTTCTGCGCAAGAAAATCGGTGAAAGGTATTCTGCAGACGCTAAAGTCCCTCTATCTTAGCAGACGCTGCGTTAGAGCACCTCGAGTGTGTAGCGGAGGCGAACGGGAGCATCTAAGCACGTTAGACACAAGTGCCATCTGGCAGTTATCTTCGAAAACGAAGGCGTGCAGCCCGCGGAGAAAGATGCGTGCCAGTCTCGGAGGTGATAAGGTGTAGAACGCAAAGCGACGGGCAGGTGCCACCACCGTGACGTCGTAGCAAAGTGTTGAAAACACCTTTTTGAGCATCGCGTTGCAATGTCAGCGCAGCGCGATTAAACGCTATACATTTCTTAGAGTTGTTTGTTCCTCTTCTAGTATAAAGGCAGACATAAAAAAAAACATCAAAGCGCTGTTGTGGTGCCTCAGATATGCGCAATGATTGCTTTTTAATTGACAATCGCACAACTATGAACGCTAAACTTTGAGCAATATTGGTGGGCGCTGCGGATAGGGCTGGCCGTTTGAAGCCGTTTAAGGGTATCATTAAGGCGGATAAACAGACAAATTTACACACAGACAGGCCAAAATTTTTCCGTCGAAGGTCCCCAAGAGATACTATCGTCCCTAAAAAATTATGGATTGAGTCGACGAAAGCTTGCATGCTGCCTGTGACGTGTAGTGATAGCGGGGGTTTTAAATAATCGTTGAGCGAACTTCGTCAGAGCGACTTGACATGTAGGCTTTCAAGTTAGAGACGTACATCAGAACCATCTTGCGGTGAAACTCTGCCGTAACGCGATTACCACGTCACGCTTAGTACAAGGAGCTGTATAGCATCTATATTATGTGGACATTGGCGCCTTATTCTACACTTACTACGTGCCTCAAAAATCCACAGCAGGAACCACCTATCCCTGTTTTTTCAGAGCCTAAGCGTGTAGCATTTTAGCACAAGAGAATTATACGTGTGAAACTCAGAAGATAAGCAGCAACACATTTGTACTAATGATATCAGTTCCGATGCAGAAATTTTTGTTCATCGAATGACGATTATTCTGATCGCAAATTTCCAAATTATTAAGATTAAAATTTTCCAGGCACTTCATAATGCAGTTGATATATAAATAATATGTGACGTCCTCTATTCAATTATTCGTTTCTCGGTCATTACACCAGAGTGGGTGTGAGCCATACATATGAGCTATCATCATCACCGTACCTCTCATGAAGACATAAATAGTCCGCAGAGCACTACTCCGCATAATCTACTACTCATTTACCGTTTGCCAATAGTAGCCAAAATTAGCTATCATTTGGCCGATACAGCTCAATTTTAGCAACTACCATACCACATTAACTTTCTCTTAGCCACCATCAGGCTACACTAGGCATTGTACTAGGCAATCCCTAGCCAGAATATTAGTGAAGCTTTCGGTAGCCATCGCAAGCGAAAGCGCCACGTGACGTGGCCACAAACGTCACCTTCGACGTCATAACACGGTGCAAAAGTAAAAAAGAGTGTTTTTTTTTTGCCTGGTGTTTCATAACTATCACCACCTCAGCAGTGTCAGTGGTCAGTCTGTGTCATTCTGTGTGGTCAGTCTGTGAACGAATGGGTGGGGGGGGGGGGGGGTGCTGTAACCTACGCCCTTCCGCTTGGTGGTTCTGTAATAGTTTTCTCATACTACACCAGAAAGACCTCTGGCGCTAATTTCAACGGGAGTCGCATGGCGCTTCAGAGCGCATGGAAAGGATGGGCAGTATACGAATTTGTTTGAACATTGTTCTTTCGGATCCATTTTCCTCCTTGTGACCTGAACCTGCTTTGCCTCAAGAGGCAGTTCAACGAAATTTTAGCACTTGCACTTCACCACCTTTGACCTTTTAGGCTGCCCTATCCATGTCGGCTCACGAAGTTCACGACGGTCCACTCGTTTATTCGAAATAAAACGAAAACAAAGCAACATCAAAAAAGCTACAAGTGCGCTAGAAGCCCACAAGGATGAAGACTAGGTAAATCCGTGCAGTATCCATCATTCCCAATGGCTAAAAAGATAGCAGCGCCAGAGGTTTTTCAAACTAACTTGGGAAACTTTATGGTGTTGACTACTTTGCCTGTATCACTTCAGCCAAAACCAGAGTCGACAGTGGTCTGTCACTCCAACAGTGATGTCATGCGTGACGTTTCCTCCGAGGTCACATAACCTTCCCACTCGTCACAGTTACCGGAAGTTCCACTGCTACGCCTTCTGAGGTAAAGACATGTGCGACCGAGCAGGTCATCAAAACGTAGAAGGAACGTGGCTTCCAACGCTTTGTGTGTGTTCCGTTTACATTCCGTTTTCGGTTACAACTCGAGAAATGGTGTCAGCTTTGCCCGCAGCCACAATCATCCCACCCACAAGGAATTCGCACAGGGGCTGTGCCCGACATTACTTAGTCATTTTCGTGACGCTATGTCTTTCCCCAGTATTTTTGGCGGTTGACTTTACCATGCAGGACCATGTTTTAAGAATAAAAAGGCTGTTCAGCAAAGCCTGCTTTTTTAGATTTTAATTTTAAATATATATACTCAATCCCTCCATCATGTACAGGATTCGATACCATACGAAAGTAACACTGTTCTTTACAGAAGAAGTTGATTGTTTATTGTACATTATTAAAGTAGTACTTGCACAATGTCTATTGGTGTTTGACAGTTAAAGTCCTGTTTAATGTTGATTAAACCACGTTGATGCTTCGTAGTAGATCTACATATCGAGGGTTAACGTCTATGACCAATTTTAAATCAACCTTTGTTGTAGCTGTAGTAGTCAACGGCGAATGCGTACTCTCAGAAATTAGTGACAGCCAAAAAAGCGTTGCCGACTGGATTCCGAGCTAAAGTGAACGTCGCCGTACCCTGGCATGTTAAACGCCTAGGAAAAACTACATTGAATCGCAACGCACGTTGTGTTTACGCTCTAGCCCGACCTTGATATTTTCTGTGGGCCAGTTTAAGCGGGAAATGTGGTGTTGTGGTAGCAGTGTTGAGGCCAGGTGAGGCAGGTGCGCGTCGCAGAGGTACATTTAATATCTGTGGATGCTGTAAGTGAGGCCCAGACTTGGAATAATGTCGCTAGGTCGCGGTGTGTCAAGGCATTGACCAAATTGAATTTCTTCGAATGGGAACACAATGACTTGAACGGACGTCTACAAACAACGTGGTGCAGCAGCTTATTGCGTAGGTCATGGTCATGATGCATTGCATCGCATTACAGCTCTAAGACGGTAACAGCACTGCACTGATACAGAGTACTGTGAGAAGATGCGTGCTTGTAACGCCGCCAGTGTGTGTGAACGTGATGCTGTGGACATCGTGCCAGGCATCTGAAGTCGCGCGCCGAGATGTGATGCGTCCGACTTACGGGAACTTGTTTTCTTGCTCATTTGATCGGGCGCATTTTTTCTGTGCCGTTTTCGTGACGGAGAAATGTAAATGCAGTCCTAATGAAACTCGGCTTAAAACCCTTGCACGTTATATATCAAAATAAAGGCCAGGCTTGTTTAGAAACAATGTTCGACGATTTATAGTATACGTCGTTACTTGACTTGTGGAAAGCACTATTTGAAAAAAAAAATATTGCGATAACTCATAAGAATATGTGTTAAGGAAAAGTGGTTAACGATTAAGAGTACTCAGTACTTTACTAGGGGAGATTATAAAGCGGTCCCGTGGGCTTCACACTTGATGAGTCTGTGTTGAAAAAACAAATATATCTGGGCAGGATTGGAGGTAGGTGGTTCGATGCCCATTGATGGAACTTTTTCTTTGACAT